>JAOXJP010017436.1:0-17470 GCA_025762735.1 Platanus orientalis | reverse complement strand
GGATAAGGCTGTTTGTTGTTGTTGTTGTTGTTGTATGAAAGGATGCGCTAGAATCTAAGACCTAAGATTCTAACTTTTCATCAAATGTAAGAATCAAATCATTTTTAGCAACACCACCTGCAATATTTGCGGAAGCTTCCTTATCCTTGTTGCTACCTTTCCTTGTCTTCTTCTTCAGTGCCCAACAATCCTTCTTTAGGTGTCATTTCTTTCCACAATTCCAGCATTCCACTCTTGGCATTCCTGACTTAGATTTACTCATAGATTTTGACCTTTAGATTTACTCATAGATTTTGACCTCCCACGGACTTGACCTTTTTCAGCAATTCTTACTCTCCCTTCTACATTCAGTATGCTCCCACTTGATGATACTTCTCATGTGGACTTTCTGCAGATTTCTTCATTGAGTAGTATACTCACCACATCATCAAATTTTAGATTACCTGAACTTGAGGAATTACTCACCGTCATAACTAGATCATCCCAACTCTTCAGTAAAGAGGATGGGATCAACAAGGCTCTAACTTCATTATCAAAGTTGATGCCTATCGAGGTTAACTAGCTTGTGACTGTGTTGAACTCATTTAGATGGTTTGCAATAGTTCCTCCCTCAGTCATCTTAATGTGAAACAACATTTTCATTAAGAATACTTTATTTGATGTGGATGGCTTCTCATACATCCACACAAGACTGCTATGAGATCTTCAGTGGTTTTCTCTTTGGAAATATTGAAAGCAATCAATGGCAATAAAGAGAGTCTAATTGTACCTAGGGCCTTCCTGTTGAGCACTGCCCAATATTTTTCTAACGTCGCCTCAGATTTCTTTACTTTACCTCCAAGAGGTAGATAAAGATTTTTCTGGTATAGAATATCTTCTATTTGCATCTTCCATAGTGCAAAGTTTTAATCGTTGAACTTCTTAGTCGTAAATTTTATGGATTCATTCGCTTGTGCTACCACTGCTCCCACTCAAAAGAAAGTTTACCCTTTATTGGCTTGTTGAAAATCTGGTTTTCCCAAACCTCAACTCTAATACCTATTGTTGGGAGTAACACAAAAAACCTTCAACCTAGCCCAATAAAGAAGTAATAATAATGAAAGTAAAACAATCCAAACCATAAACACACCACAATAACACAATGATTTACTTGAAAAACCCCAAGTTGGGGAAAAACCACAGAACCGTAGAGAAAACTTCACTATATGGGAAAGATTACAAGAGTTCTCTCTCAATTTCTCACAAAACCACATTTCTCTCTTAATATTTCACTATCTTTAAACCTAAACAACATTAGAGACCTTATATAGATCATATAAGGTGATCCCACCACGAAATCCTACCTTCCTTGCTCACCACGAAGGTTTTTATTTCCGTTTCACATCGTCAGCTTGATCCAGGCACGATCTGGGATTGAGCTTGCTGTCTGGCTCAATCCGGGATCGAACCAACAACTTTATAGTCTTCGTTTTCTACAGTCTATACAATCGATTGTGCTCAGATTAATCTGGGATCGATCTAGCATTATTGGAACTCACTCTAAAGGTTCCACTCACCTCCGGTTTGCATCAGACTCCACCCCAACAACCATTACCTTAGCTCTTTAACCAAATTTATCCCCAAGTGCCACATAAACTCCACCATACCTGACACATGGGTCACACAAACAACCTTGCCCACATAACCAAAATCACCACCATTTATATCAAAAGGCACCTCTATCAACAAGAACTTGGTCTTGCAAGTTTCATAAGGAGATGTTCCAACAACAACAGATTCCAACAGGATAAGAGCAAGACGAGGCAAACCAGTTGCATCTTGAAGTTGTGTTATTTAAACAAACCTAATTATCTTATTATTTATTTAAGTGGGTTTTAGGTGTATATGTTGTTTTAACAAATCTAATTACTTTATTATTGAGCACATGTTTTGACGTTTTTATCCCTATAGACGTCACTTGTCAACTCGTGGTGATAGCTATGGTCTTTTGCTATAAAGGATTAAGACCCGTGATGGATAGGTTTGAGATCCCTTTATTTTCATTGTTTCCTTATAAAAAAGCTTTCTTAATTTTTCGTCTAACTTGTATATAGTCCATTACTTTATTTTAAATAAAAAAACTAATGTTTTTTACAGCAAACTTTTAGTTTCACACTGAGAGTAGTGAAAACCAAGCCCCAAATTGAAATATACAACCTTAAATAAGTGATTCACTATTTAGACTACATTTATTATTATTTCCTTGACTCTATTGTTAATGTTAATACCATGATTTTCCATTTGGTGTGTATGTAATGTAATTTATGATTCATTGTATTAAAGTGTAACAACTAATGAATCCCTAAAATATGTTGGTAAGCTTACTTGAGAATATCCAAAAATACATATTAGTATATTAAAGGATACTTATGGATTTGATATCTTTTTTTTTTATAACTTAAGGGGAAATCCTTACATGACACATTTTTTGAAGAATGCATCTTGCTTTATTTGATTTATATTTTTTGTTAGCTAATTAGTTATTATTTAATTTATATTATTATTTTTTCTGTATTACTTTACTCTTAAAATGAATATAATTGTCTGTATCACCCACCCGTGTTTGCATGGATTTGTTTGCTAGTAGTACTATACTAAAGTAATAGGAGCTTGTTACATCATTATCATTTGGCAATCTTTTTTTTTTAATAATAACTTAAAAAATTTCTCTTTCTACTATTTTCCCCTTCAATTGAGAAAGTCTTCTCTTTTCCAGATTCTTCAATTCTCCTCTCTTAGCACCCCCTATGATGATTCAAGTGTAATTAGAGATCTAAAGTGATTAAACAAAGCAATGGACGATTATAAATTGGATTCTTATTCTATAATAAGGTACACATCAGGATTAAGAAACAAATTAACAAATAGAATAACTCTTAACATACAGTAAGAAACCAATCAAAAATTAAAACTAAGTCAGATTCAATGCATATATATTGTTTAATCTTTTGTTGACTTAGAAACAATCATAAACATTCAAGATGTGTTAGACCTGCCCGTTACAAGAGTTAAAAATTAAGGAGATGGTTCAACAAGGGTCTCAGGTATAGGTTTATGACTCCAAAATCTGGTCAAGCAACAAAGCTTTGACATGAGTTTAGGATTCAAAACAATAGGTAATTTAAAGGGACTTCAGGTGGTATATTATAGGCTGATGTGTGTGAATTTGATATCAGATTTTAAAGTAAGGTAAAAGGTTAAACAAGGTATGTTTAGATGGTAAACATCATAGATAAAGATTGGGAAGTGAGGGATTTTAGCTTAGGATAGACTAGCAAATAGAAGTGATGTTCAGGGTGAGTACCAAGTTAGATTACTTAATTGGTAATCACAACTGTGTCCACGAGTGAAATTAGAGAGGGATGGCACACCAACATAGAGCACCAAATATAGCGATTTAATCCACACCTCAGTCACTGTATTTAGATGTGGAAATCCTTTTTATAATCAAAGTGTACCATCAACAACAACAGTTTATTTAACATAAAAACTCCCAAGAAAAAATAGCAGTAGTAATATAAGGCTAGACTGAAGCTATTGTAGGTATAGCAATGATCTCTTATTCCTCTAATTAATAACACATGATGAAATAAGACATTCAGATGGGGCTGCAAATCAATATCTAATAATCTCATGAGGTGCTTCTAAATGAAGTATTGTAGGGTTAATATTGATGGAAGAGGAAATTGTTTTGTTTAGAAATATGAGAATAGGGTTTGATGGTGGTCAAATGGATTAGGATGAGTTGAAGTTGCATTTTAGTGGGAGAAATCTGCAGAGGGGTTTTAATAACGGACCAATGGGATTAGGAGAGGGAGAAGTAGGGTTTTAATGGGGAATCTCAAAAAATTCCCTATCACCAAGCTCACCACGGAGCAAAAGGAAGAGAAAGTCCAATGCCTTTGTGGACGTTTTGTCAACTGGGCTAACAACTTCAACCACAATGACTGTCACACTGTGGTCAAGTTTCTTCATCAGATTTTTATGTACAATCTTCTGCCAACCACACATTGGAGCACTCTCATTGATGATATCGTGTATCTCATTTATGTCATTCTTGATTCCAGAGGATTGATGTGGCTTCAATCATTTGCCATGTCCTGCTCAAGGCAGTAGAAGCCAAGCATCCTATGTGCAGTATTCCTTTTCCCATACCAATTACCAAATTAATGACGGATGTCAAAGTGCCATTCAAAGTGATAGCTAAGAAAGGCAAGGGTGGCCCAACTGTTGGTTTTATCACCTTGCAAAGGATGGGCCTTTTAACCAAGGATGGTTCATCATCCTCCATTGTTCTATTACAGCTCGCACCTCATCACGTCCAAGCTGCCACCGTCAAGTCCACCATGATGAGAATTTTACATGGCCTCATGAAGAAAGTCTCCAAGGTTCTTAAGAACCAAAAACAGATTACTCGTAATCAGAAACTACTAGCCACAACATACAATGAAAATAATCCTGACTTGCTCCTACAGTTGGGCTCAACTAGTGAGTCTGATGAGGATGAGGATCCTCAGGCGGAAGACCACTTTGATTTACCAAATTATCACTTTTAGGAAGACCCTCTCTGGTCTGATGAAGAGGAAATGGAGCATGATAGTGTTGGAGGTGATCGTGAAACAGTGCCTTAAGACGAGGAAAGAGAATTTCAAGATGAAGAAGATGACAAGGAAGATGAAACAAAATAAAGTTTGCAAGAGATTTCACTAAAGAAAAATAATATTAGGTTTAAAGGTAACTATAAGTTTTGATGGTGAATATTGAAAAACAAGAAGATGGATATATAGGATTTAAAGATAACAATAACAAATAATGTGTCACACCCTGAAACCTAGACGCTTTAGCTCTAGCTTTCTGAATGGACACCACAACAAGTGTCAAACACCTGTTAAGAGCAATATTCTTTTATTTATTCATTCTCTATTTGATCTCATTCATATGTAGAGAAATATTAAACCATTCATATACCATTCAATTTAATTACAATGGAATCTCTAATTTTTTCATCCATTTACCACACTATCATAACGAAATAAAAATCTTGTATAATCATCCACCCATAATTAGTTAATAATTTAGAATTAATTGTCTCATTCCATTAATCACTTTATGTTCTAAATTTCTAATCCAAATGATAACTAAAGCTGTAAAATAAATGAATCAAAAAATCATATAACTAAACTTATTATAAGTTCATTAATCTCAAATAAAATTATAGAATGTTAATAATATCTCCATGAATTTATTAATCTAATTGTTCTCCTAAGTTGATCCATAACCATCAAACACCTACTCTTCTCGTTCCTCATCTGTGGTGGTGTCAAATTGGGTAAGTTTGACAAATTTATGAAGTAAACAAATAAATTAAACAGTAGAAACATAGGTTAAGTCAAACACGAGTATTTCTATAGAAAATAATCAAAACAGTTTTGTATACCTTTTCTTGTCACTTTCCTACAAAACCTTTTGGTGAGTTTAAAACAGTTTAAAGAGCACAGTTTTATATCAGATTTTTTCCAATTCTATAACAATCTTATATCTTTTAAAACATTTCACTACATTATTATACAGTTCAAAAACAATCTTATACAATTCAGTGAAAGTAGTACAATATAGCTATTAACACAGTCCAGTACAGTATAATAGTAATTCGGTTTATTTCAAATTTTTACTATTAAGACCGAAAACAATACAGTATAATTATCGCATAGCCCCGAAGTGGGCTACCACTTGTTTTATCTATAGTGGATCAAAGAGATCAATTTGGTACAATCATTATATAGCCCCGAAGTGAGCAACCACTTGTATTCTCTCTAATGGATGAAAGGAATCAATTTAATACAGTTCACATCTACTTAAACCAAGTGAGAGGGCTCTGTCAATTTCATGCTCAATAGTCAAGTGGCCCCTCTACATATTCTTTTAAAAAAATATATTTTTTATAAGTATAATAATTTATTAACATTCTATTTTAGCAAAACAGTCTAATATTTATTCTTATCAAATTCCATAAGGTTCTCATTACTTTTAAATAGTATTAAAACAATCCAATATTAATTTTATTTCACCATTAAAACATTTTCTTTAAACTAATTAATAACTTTCAATATCAAAGTAGTGCTAATTTATTCCATAGCAATACAAATAAAGAGATAATCATTAATAGTACAACAGTCTATTAACATTTTGTTTAAACAAAATCGTATAATTTTTATTCTTATAAGTTTGTCATTACATTTAAATAGTAATTAAACAGTCCCATATTCATTCTACTTTTCTATTAAGACAACTTTCAGAACTAATAAATAACTTTCAATATCAAAGCATTGTTAATTTATTTCATAGCAATACTAATAAAGAGATAGTCTTTAACAATCCAACAGTTTATTAACATTCTATTTAGTAAAATAGTGTCATAATTATTTTATTAATTCCTTATAGTTTTCATTACGTTTAAGCAATATTGAAATAATCTCATATTAATTATATTTCACCATTTAAATAGTTTTTAGAACTAATAAAGAATTTTCAATAACAAAGCAATGCTAATTTATTTCTGAGCAATACTAATAAAGAAATAGTCTTTAAAGTCCAATAGTCTATTAAAATTTTATTTTATCAAAATAGTCTAATATTTATTCTATTTAATTCTTTTAAATTTTCATTTTATTTAAATGGTATTAAAATAGCCTCGTATTAATTATATCTCGTCATTTAAATAGTTTTCAAAACTAATAAATAATTTTTAATATCAAAGCAATACTAAACTATACGATAACCATATTAATAAAAATAGTGCTTACAAAACAATTCAAATACAAGATGCTTGACCCATTCTAAGGCAATTCTAAGGTATTTTAGCTAACAAAACTCCTTTAACAATACAAAAAAAATCACTAATTTTCTATCAATTCATCTCTTTAGTCCACATGTTCATATTTTCAATCTTTTTTAACATTGTTTATGAATTTGCTTACAAAACATTGAACAATCTATGAACCTAAAGGAAAAATAAGTAAAGTTTATAAGTTTACTTACTAATTCAGTAGAAATCCGTGATTTAATGTTCTCAAATCAGTCATTCCTTGAAACCCTAACTTCTTGTTGAAAAACTCTAGCTTTTCTTCAAAAGTCTTTACTTGATATTTTAAATTCCTCTCATTTTGTTTTCTAAGTGATTCTCGGGTTATAATGTTGACTTTAGGTTATTTATATAAGTATTTAAGAGTCCTAATTCGATTAAGAAACTTTTAATAACAAGAATCAATTTTGTGTTAGTTTTCAAAATATAACTCTAAATTCAATGTCATTTGTTGTGATAGTTTTCAAAATTCAATTTTATATTTAATAGTATATTTTTGTATATCAAATCCTAAGTTTCATAATTTTGTATAAAATTATCAAAATACATCTCATATCGAATTTCAATTCTATGTATTAATTCAAATAAATACTAAATATGAAAACATAATATTTAGGGTATTACAGACTGTCCTAGGATTCAACGACACATGCTTCTCCAACTTGCACCGTTTGAGAAGTTCTCTAGTGAGTTGCAATGAATGTGGTTTAAACCTGACTCAGAACAGCTTGAGAACTCTTAATCTCGGTTGCAGAACAACACCAAAATGACTTGCAGATAAACCATGAGAGAGAGAGAGAGATTTTCAAGTGTGCCTTAATGTTCAAACCTTGCCCTATATTATATATTTTTTTAATCCACTTTGGATATGTGTCTATAGACATTTAGACACCCTATGATCATGCAAAGTTACACATAAATGTCTATAGACGCATCTTGTGTCTCTATAAGAACCTCCATGAACGAATCTTCAATATTTGGTGAAAACTTTTATCTGTTGGAACATCTCGATCAATCGGACTCCACCTCAATCAATTGAGGTGTTGTATTTTGAATCACCTCAAAATACAACAATAAATGGAGTATTAATTGTGTTTTAGTGGTTCTCTAGCCTAAGCCATGTGACCTCCTAGAAAGGTCTAGACGAGGAGTGTATTTGTGAATTGCTCATATGTGAGAATGGTACCATTGCAATCCCTCTTAGTGGGATTTCTAGAAGAACTCACAGACAGGAGGCTCAAGTGGATTGCAGGAGTTATAGTGTAGATATGTTGTAACAATTAGTTCAGTGTTTTATTTTCCGTGGTGCAAGTTATAACATTGCTCCTAGTTTGATGTTTGACATATTAAGGGTTTTTAGAATCAACTATTATGATGGCAATACCATCATGCATCCTATAATGAATTGTTGTCTAGTGTCGCTATTCCACCTGGGACCTTTCTCACCTCACCATGCCTAATAAAGGTTTCCTTGATGGGAGCCCATAGATTAAGTTTTGTATTCATTCAAAATAAGTTGTTAGTTATTTCCCTTCAATTTTTTTTTTTCAAAGGAAGAGTCTCAAGAGCATTATAGCGGTACTCTGGTGATAACTATATGTCATTCTTGGGAAACAGTTACTAGCAGTCTTATTGAGGTATCATTTTTGAAGTTTTATTATTACTCTTCTTCATTTTAACAGTACTCACAAGTGACAGACCCATTTTTGTATTTGTGCTTTTTGGAGCAACTATCTCAATCTTTTTCCTGATGGTGTTCATAACATTTAACTTTGTAATAGGTGAACAGTTTTTCAAAGTTGGCAACCATAATGCGTAATGCAACTCTACTCAATTCGAGTTATTTTAGGCTATGTTTGGTTAGAAGTAGAGTTGAGGGAAAATAGAATAATTTTGGAAAACTGTACGGTTATCTTTCAAATTAGATAGAAAGTGGCATTTGCTTGGAGATGAAGTTAAACATCGATTATGGTGCTTTCCTTGTCAAGTATTCCTTGGTGGGTTTTATACCTAAGAGTGAAATCCGACCAAATTGGTCGGATTTTAGAGAGAAACATTGGGAGGAAGAAAAGAGTCGTTCGAATTAGTCGATCATCTCACCAATAGCAACAGCCAATCGTCTCACCAACAACCTTCGACCTGGTAAGTTTTCTCCAACCCTCTCTTCTATCATCTCTCTTCTCCTCTAGCCCGTTCCCAGTTCCTTTCATTTCTCTCTTCTTCTCCATCTCTCATTTCTTTTCTTCTGTAAGAGCAGAGAAGATGAAGGATATGGTAGGTTTCTCAAGGAAAGTAGAGAAGTTTGGGAAAGAGAGGAAAAATTTTGTGTCAAATGCAAAAAAATGCAACAATGGTGTGAATTCTCATTTTTTTCTCAGGAAATTTGAGATACCCATGAAAGAAAAACTATGTCTCAAGCTGCCCATCTTCGATGCAGTAGTCGCCAGGTCATTCTAGTGTTCTTTGTCGAAGGACTGTTATTGGAGGGAGCGGTGTTCTTCCTCATCCTTTTCTTCTTGGGATGTAGTGGTTTTGATTTGATCAGTTACAATTGCAATCAGACGTCCTGGTGGGAATCTCATGTCTTCTCTCCTTACCTTCCCTACCGTCCTCCTCCACCTCGACTTTGCCGGCAATGATCGATGCATCGACAATTCCTCCAATGAAACCTCTGATGATCATCACATCTTGTCCAAGCTCTCAAACCATAGAATCTCATCCATACACGACATCAGCTCATCCACATTGTCCAGAAACCCAAGCAGCCCTACATATTTCTTCTTGGCAATGGCGGTAGCAATAGAACATGTCTGAATAGCTGCTGCAATGGATGACTCCAAAATGTTTCTTGGCATTTCAGTCATCTCTCTAGCAATCAAACTCAGAACGGAAGTTGGAGAAGGAATATTTCAACAGTAGTGCGGATATTCATCTCTTGATGGCTCTGTGGAGTTTTGATACAAGTTTTAAAATGTGTGATTTTTTTAAAAGAATTTAGGCACTTGGCCCTATGAACAGATTGAATCTTTTTTTTTTTTTTTTGATCTTCTTCTCCAAGAATGAATACCACCAGTTTTAGTAGTGCAAAGAGGTCAGCAAGCAGGAGATAGAGATAGAATAGGGGGCTTCGACCACCGATCTTTGAAACTTCATTTTCTATTATTTAAGTTTCAACCAAACAATAGGTAGAAAACACTTAATTTCAGTTCACTTTGATTTCACTTCACTTCTTCTTTCCATCATTTAATTTCACTTCACTTCATTTATTTAATTTCAAACAAACAGATCCATGCCACTGCCATTTGTTACATACCAGGTTCTATCAAAAGAAGTTGGTTGTCCAAAACACTGGGTATTCTTCCATTGGATCAATTCTGTCTACCGACGAGAGTGGGAGATCTTTGAAATCACACGGTTATTATATCTGTCAGGATGAATCATGTCTGTACCGACTTGCTTTTAAATGACATCTTTCGATTCCTTAGCCTTTATTGCTTGGTTTTAGTATTCATCCCTATTAAGTCGAACTGACTATATTGACCTGTTGTACCGAGTCCAAACATAGTAGACTCGAGTAAGCCCCTCATGGGGGTTGGGTTGTTCTTGGTGACCTGGACCCCTAAGGCTTGAATACGTTCTAATAGTAATGACTTAACAGGCATGAAAGTGCTTGCAGTGGTTGACTTTGGGCTGTCTAGTCGGGTGGAAGCTTCTTCATCCTTAGGTCAAGCTGGTCTTCTGTTTTGATTTGCAGCTCTGAATCAGACCAGCTATACTCATCTGAGCCGACTAGGTAATCCAACCCTATCAGTTAACCTTCTTTGGCCAAGGAAAATCGTTACTGCTTTATCTTTGCAATCATCTCTTGTTAGTTACCTTTACCCAGCAATACTAAATTTTGATATTGCCAACAAATCTTTCGTACCAGTTTTGTTCTCTAATGTGGGTGAGTCAATGAGGAGAATCTCCTGAACCGTACTTTGAAATTATGAACTCACTCTTGCTTAGTAGTTGTCCTAAGTAGAACACATGGAACTGAGTCCTGACCACCCAATTCTTTCTTGGCAACCCATACTTACACTGGTACTGAAAAAGGCTATTGGGTAACCCACTGTTAACATTCATACATTTCTTAATAAAATGGAGAAAAATGTCCTGCAGTTTCGTATGATTACTGGTTGCCATGACATGTGTAAACCTACTCACTCCTCTGTCGGGTTTGAAAGAAATCGCCATTCTTCCCACATTTTGAAGGCCAATAGATCTGTAGGTTAGACCTCATCAAGATTATTGAATAAAACAATCTATCCTAGGACAACTTAATTGTTTTCCATATACAATTTGACTTTTGGAAGAATAATGGATCAGATGATTCACCAATACAAAGGATGTTGGTACAAGATTCTGCTCATCGCCATTCCAAGCACAACACATCACAGGGAATGAAGAATCTTATAAAGAGCAAAGCAGATTGCAAGGGACCATTTCAGGGAGAGAGATTCCTATGCTGTTCTGGATACCTGATAAACTGTATAGAATCCATAGTGCAAAATAGGCATCAAAGTTTAATACATGAACTTCCGTAAATAAGAGCCTAATACAAACAGAAATCAAATTTGTTTGAACCCAGTCTATTAATCAACACACTCAAGAAAATAAAAGAGATCTGATGCAATTAACAAAACTTGTAATTTTTTTTTTTTTGGGTACGAAACAAAACAAAATTTGTATTTTGACATGGAAAATATTGATTGAAAATCCATCAAGTAGGAATCTGAACTTTTCTTGTTTCTTGTTTGTTAAAAAGGACTGAAAAGAAACCCTATTTTTGTTGGATATTACACAGAACTGGGGATGAGGGAAGACACCAATTGGTTGACAGAGGTCATCCTCGTCAAGTTTTTGTTGGGTTCTTGTCATAACAGTGATATTGATTTTGACCTTCAAGGTTTGAAGTGGGGTAAAACTGAAATTTCGGACCTAACTGAGAGGCCCAACAATATTATTAGATTACTAGGAAACAACTTACAATAAACTGGAATGTAGGTCATTCCGAAATTGCTATCCCTGCTTTCGGTAAAGCACTTTACACACCAAGTCTTTCAAGTGCAAACAAACAAGTGGAAAATATCCTTCTGCACAAAAATCATTTACTTACACTCGTACACGCACAAACAGGTTACCCAAAAAAAAACATACACGCACAAACAACAGAACCTATTTGCTTGGGACTTCTTTTCATTCAACAGATGGTGCTGCCCAACCAGTAATTGGTGTAATGTAAGTGCAATTAAATGCTCTTAACAACTCTCTCTCTCTCTCTCTCCCTCCTTTTTTTGGTATTTTTTCCAAGTATTCTGTATTCTTCTTTACATAAGGTCATTCCTTATTTCACAAAAGCCCAAAAATAATATGTATAATTTATCAATATATAGCAGTTCATTGGATCACTCAGCAAAGCACAAGAATCTGATGGTACAAATCAAAACTTGGAAAATAGAATAACAAAAAAGAAATCCCTACCATCACAAGGGTGAGAAGGGTAAAACTCTTTTTGACCTAATTCCTCTTACCCTTGTTTCGCTTGGGCCCAACTACTGTCCAACCATCCTCTGCTTCTACTGTTTCTCTCAACTTTGGCTCATCCACTGACATCTCTCCTGGCTTTAAATTCAATCTTGGCTTCGGTTCATCCACTACCATTTCCGATGTCTCATCATCTGAGCTCTCGTCATCATCTTCATTAACCAGTTGACACATGAACAAAGAAGTAATATGAATCAACCCATATCTTTGTGTTTTTCTAAATTTCATTCATATATATTGGATAAATAATATCATATTTTAAATCACTTTATAGTATTTGGTCACAACAATTGCAACCTTTCCAAATTATGTAAGATTAATATATTACAACTTTTCTGAATGATGGATATGTAATAAAGCATACATACACACAAAATAGGTACAATGATTACCACATAGAGAGCTATAATCATTCAGCATATCTTTGAGGACCTGAACTTCAGGCATCATTGAAGTAATGTCATCAAACATGACAGATGTTTGATGAGCAATGATCCTAGGGATAGTCTTGATGAATTTGATTCTGACTATCACCAAGAAAAGAGAACAATTGAAGGTCAAATATGAATAAATTAATCCTTACAGGAAGAGGGTTTTAGCAGGAATTGGAACCTCCATCCATGATGTGTCTATGAGATAACTAAATGGGTTGAGAATTTTTCAATTATAGAAAAAATTTGGAGGCTGCATAAAATCTTTTGTCCATCTCATCTCTTGGTTAAGAAAAAGAAAAAAATCAGATTATTGTTTCTACTTTTATTTTGCCATTAGGTAATCAGTTTAATTTTTTCCATCATGGTGTATGGTTTATACAATTGGAGTTGAGAAATTGGTTTAGACTAAGCGTGTACATGCATTTTTTTTTGGATAGCCCACATCATGTTAGCAACCAAATTAATCACTACATTCAAGCATTCAACCACCTTTGAAAATAAACTTTCACAACTCAATAAAAGTTACATTATGAGGAACATGCAACTGATCCATCTCAAATAAGCCCAACTCTATTCTCAAAATCATGAGAAAATTCTCATACTATACAATTCAACAAACTTAAGCAAGACACCAAGTTGATAACCATTTTTAATAGAAATATCATGCAAAATGAATATTGGAATGTCATTATCTCAAGAAGAAGAACAACAAGAGAAGAAAAAGAAGAAGAAGAGAGAGAGAGAGAGAGAGAGAGAGAGAGAGAGAGAGAGAGAGAGAAGTAAATAAATCACCAGACAATTAAGAACGGTTAACATAATTATTCATTGCATCATAGAGACTAGAGAGTACCCTGACTTTTACATCAAAGACTATTTCTCCTCAAAGTTTTCCAAAATAAACATTTTAAACCATGCTCAAAAATTGTTCTGTTAGTCAAGAATATAAGAAGCATTACTTTAATATATGGATCACATAACCATTTTAAGCAAAGGACTATAATTTACCTGTTTGCTTTGAGAAACAGCATCTGCACCAGAGTTGGATCTCCTAAGCTTTTCAATTGACTCATAATTTCCTTGTAGGCAGTCTTCATGCATAATCATCAACTGTTCAGCTACCTGTTTGGAGTCATTAAAAGAATGAATACACTTCAAAACATCAACATTAAAAATTGTAGAGATTCCTCCAAAGATTATCACATTGTCCAAACACTAGCCACACATAAGTAGAAGAAACGTACGGATATGACAAAAAGGTATTTGAATTAAAGAAATACAAGATGAAGTTGACATGCGAAGAGGGACAAATCAAGGAAAAACAATAATTTTCAAATTATCACCATTTTAACTATTAAAACAGGGCAGGATTTAAGTTAATTTTATTATTTTTTGGCCAAATAAATAGCTTATTTTCTTCACCCCATGTAAAATAAATTCAACTCATAAATCATGGTAGAGAACCAACTTGGAGGTGTCCAAAAAAAATCCAACACAACCTTAGCTGTATAATTTATGCTTGGAAAATTTGAAGTCATTTCAGTTCATTGTATTATGTTATTCTAAGTGGATGGGCTAGAATAAAGCCTTCAACTAACACATGCTTGATGGTGGTGTTGAATCAGGATATGCAAAAGCACGAACTAGGTCCTGTAGATCATGAATAACTTGACCTATCATGTTAATATAAGCTGAAGGTGAGGTCTAATGTACTGGCCAGAGATACAAACCAAAATAAAAAGACAAAATAAACTGAAGTTGAGTAGCTAATCCTTAACTCAATTAAACTGGTAATGTTTCAGATCACAAACATAACATATAAACATTCCTCATCAGATTGACAGTTGGAGAAAGTACCTGCACAAACTACAATCCAAACTTCAGATAAATATACAACATGCTTGGTAAAGAATTATGAATTTTCTGCCAAAATGAATGGTACTCGGCTAAATTTAGGGGTTATTATTATTAGGGTTCAACATTTTTATTGAAGAGTGCTGTGGGTAAATCCTTATAATGTGCCTATAGGAGGCTAATGCATATCTGCACCCCCTAAAATTAAGGGTAATCCAAACAGTGTAAAGGACCTACAAGAAAGATCACAGAAACATAATCATTCCATCACCTAATCCCCTTAGTGAATGATTAACACCTGATGTTGATCTTGCCATATGCAGAATCCAGGAAATTACAAAACACAAAGTATTAAATGAAGGATAGCATCACAAACACGACCAGCCCAAGAGGAGCCTAAGCTCCAAACTAATGTAAAAAAGAAGGGAAAAACATACCTCCTCAATGCTGCCATCCTCAATTTCTGAATTGAAAGAAATAATCATGCTTTCATCAAGCATATTTTCTAAATCATCAATATAACGTGGCTCTGCATAATTGGAAAAAAAAAAAAAATCAAAACAAAAGATAATAAGAAACCAGTTAAAATTCACTTCAAAATTGAAGATTACTAACTATCTGAGAAAACCAATTTTCCAATTATCATCATTAAAATCTTCAGAACAAACCATATCCAATTACAATTTCAACTTGCATGAGCAAAAGGCCTAACTTTCTTTAAATTCTCCTACTACTTAAAATAACTTAAAACTGATTCAATTAAAGCGCATTCATTCAACTCGAACCAAGAAAAAAACTTAAGTGTACCTTTAGATTGGGAAAATCAAGATAAGAGATCAGCAGCGAGTTGCTCCAATTTTTTTTTGAGAATCTCTCCCACCCCACTCATTCTGAACGGCCATCTGAAGTGCAGTCCATTGAGAGAGCAGCAAAGATATCCCTTCAGCAAAGAGAGGAAATGCCTCTGGCGTGAGCTTAGGCACATGGCCTTCATCAACAGGATCCATGAAAGCTTTTGTGCAAGCACTAAACCCTACCTTTTTCTTTTCTTTCTTCTGGATGCCCGGCTATCAAAGAAATATAAAACACACCGAAGGAGAACAGAGAAAATAAGGCCATGTTTGACAAAGCTAATTGCTTAAAAGGAGTTATCAATTTATGTGTTTAATAATAGACGTTTATTTTTAAACAAAATGTCTTTTGATGGCAACATTTTTTTGCTTAAAAAAATGCTTAACTTCAATTTAGATTGTTTATAAAAAGAGTTTAGATTGCAATGCAAATGACTCCCTACGTCCATGTATATGTAATGATCAACATATCAAGTGCTACCTACATAGGCTGTATAAGTTGTGCATACACATGCCAAGTGAATCCCACATACACATGCCACATGGGTTTGCCTATGTCCCATGGCACATGGGTCTGAACATACAACATATGAGAGATTCTAATATCAAGAACCCATTCTTCAATAGATGAATTAAGCTAAAATTACATAAGTCACGAATAAATGAATTTTAAATGCCTCTTATAAATAAGCAAGGTAAAGTCTGTGGTTGTTGTACCAGAGACCTGGGTTCAAAACCCAGTCTTCACCTACTAATAAATTAACCATAACGTTTACCTATAAAATAATAATAATAATAACAATAATGAACAATTCAATCAGCTGCAATTTCATGTTTAATAACCCATTTAGAACCACACCAGTCCTTAAAAAAAAAACAGAATTAGAGGGTGAATCAGCCAAAGCTAATTGCTGGAAATTTTAAAACTGGAGAAAGTCTAGTAGCATTCGATCTAATAACTGGTCCTCCTCTCAAGGCCAATATACATTTTGAACCAGATACTGTCTAACCCTGAATTTGAAATAGATTGACTCAGGGTACCAGAGAGATTTTAGATTTTACACAAGCAGAGAAGCCATTCTCAATTCTCAAACTTGAATTTTAAAGTATTCAGAAACGTTTTCTAAATACATCACCCAATAGCTCCCAATAAAATATAAAACAAAATCCCCACTTCTCCACCATAAAATAAAAGAAAAACAAAATCGAATCACATAGATTTTGATATGTCTAAAGCTCAAAACAAAAACGTTTCAACAGTTGTGGGTTTGGCTCCGAGTTTAGCAGCTCTTAGACTTAGGCTTTGCCCAAGTTATGATGGCATTCAAACAAGTGCAAAGGTACCAATCGACTAAGGAGATCATTCAAAACCATGAAGCAAGCTGCAATTTATCTAGAGAAACGAAGAGGGAAGCTTCAGTACCGTCGTTGTTGTTGTTCTTTCGAAGTTGCGGATGCAGAGTAGAAGACGGTGGGTCTCGTCTCCCAGGCTGTGGATTTCACCAGTGTTCTCTGTAACGAGAAAAGAGAAAGAATTAAAATTAGGGTTTTATCGTAGGTGGATTGTGACCCTCAAGCTCCAGCACTAAGCAACGCGTGGAAAAAACCACATTGCCTGGTGCAATGAAAAAGTGTTTTTTTATTTTTCACCATCTGTCAACCATCGCCTGGTGCTTGAGGGTCACTGCATGCTTTTTCGCTGCGGGAAATACACTTTGGTTCTTCAAGGTCCATCTCGGGTTCTACCCGAGTTCTAGGAATGGAAACGGATTGGGTGGGCTGGCGGCGTTGGGTTGGGTTGAGACGACAAAGGGGCTGAAAATGTCAAACTTCACCCTGAAAAGAAG
>JAOXJP010017425.1:0-17471 GCA_025762735.1 Platanus orientalis | reverse complement strand
TTCCTACTTCATAGTGTCATCACAAGCATACATACCACCCTGTAGGTAGGTTATCACAAACCTACATACCAACCTATAGGCACATTATCATAAGTCTTTACACAAACCTGAAAGACAAGTTATCACAAACACAATGGGTATTCATTCTTTAAACCTTCTTGGGTCTTAATACAATCACATCACATCGTACATACATAAGCCCACATACAAACCTGTTGAACAGGTTTTCACATCACATACTTCACATTGCTATCATCTTAGTCATTAAGATCTTCACACTTCAATCCATGAGGATTTTTTCAACTGAACTTATACACATGTCTTTCTTCTAAGCGTAATTCACTTTCTTAAGTTCCAACTATGGAATTTCACATTAGCCTAGCTATCAAGGGCTTTCTACACAATCACATGCATAACACATCATATAATTTATCATATTACAATCTATTACATATGAATGCATATCTATTTTCCAACAAAACTTATTTTTCAAAATCTCTTCTTTTCTTTCCAAAACTTATGTTTTCTTTTGTAAAAACACATAGTAAATATATACTGAAATCACTTTCAAAATAGAGAATATGCTTAGCCCATCGAAGTACATCTAAGAATATTTTCTTTTAAAAAATATGAGATAACATGAATGATGCTAATGCTTGCAGAAAATTATGTATAACATGATACATTCTTATCAAAACTTCACATCTAAGAATATTTTTTTTTCAAAAATCATGAGATAACATGAATGATGCTAATGCTTGCAGAAAATTATATATAGCATGGTACATTCTTATCAAAACTTGAAGAAATTAAGCATAGATTTTTATAAATATTAATCAAAACATGGCCAACATGTAATTTTAAGTATTAACATAAAATTAGACTCCAAACATGTAGAAACAATGGATGATTTACAATACTTATATAATATAAGATTATGTATCTCAACACATATAATAGATCATAAACCTTTCTAAGGCGTTTCTTCTTTATAAGAACTTATGAAACAAACAATAGAAAATCACTTTCGAAAACATATCTTTTTATTCTAAAATCCTAAACAAAATAGGGAAACATTTAAATATTATGTCATTATTTGCAAAGAATTATAAACTTTCAAACTTAGTTTTCTTATCAAAGAACTTCTAAGATCGTATAGAAAAAAGAAAACAATCATGTTTTGCATCATTACCTGCCTCTTGTTATAGAAAATTGGATTCCAAAGCTTGTTGTAATGCTCTAACCTCTTCCTTTTCCAAAATCCCAAGTTTTTCTTTTAAATCCTAGCTTTCTCTATTGCTTTTACTCTTTGCTTTGTTCTTAAGGTTTCTATGTTGAATTAGATTGAGTTCTATCCATTATAAAGACCCCATAAGAGTCTTAGGTGAAGTAGAACCCTAACTGAGCCAAAATTAAAAGTTTTCAATCCCAAAATTTTTTTTCTCGTGCTTCCGACTTAATCCAAGGTGATGTTGGCTCTATTCGGCATATTTCTGGGCACGTTTCTGCAACTAGGGAAGTGTCGGCTCGATCGTAGATCGATCCTCGATCGAACCACTAAGTGCTGGCTCAAGCTGATAAGTATAGCTCGATTCAGATTGGGTTGGCTCAAGTTGGATAGATTTCTCTACTTTTACCTCTTTGTACTAAATCGCTCATAACTTTCTCGAGAAAACTCTGATTGGCTCGCCATTGATTTCATTAAAAACTAGACTTCAAGGCATTTCCAATGACATATAATTTCCTCACTAATTCTTTCTACATTTTTACTGGTGTGTCTCTAAACTTAGTTCAAATCAATTAGCCTATCAGCACAAACACCTTGTGGGAAAACGATCATAACTTCCTCAAAGAAACGCCTATTCACTCACCGTTTGTTGCATTGGAAAGTAGACTTCCATCTTTATAATGGTGTATAGTTTGCCTACTAATTCTTCCTAGATTTGTTCAGGTTTATCTCTAAAGTTGCACAAATTTTCTGGTCATTACAGAGGCGTCTAAATCCTTCTAAGTGTGTGTAGAACATATGTGCGAACACGTAAACAACATGTGTGCGAGATATGTGTGAACATATGCAAGGTGTTACACATCAACTTTATTTAACCCTTGTTTAGCTAACTCATCAATTAGGGAGTTGGCATAGTTTTAAGTATCGACACGAAACCATCGACACTTACCGATATGTTTCATTTTCTATGGGTTCCGATACGAAACCAATATGTATTTTTAAAATATGGTTTCAATGATACCATCAATACGTCTCATGGATACCATGTACTTTTTGTCAATAAAATGTTAATTTTTGAAATGTATTAATAGAAACCCATTGATACTGTATTGAAATCAAAGAAAACTAGTACCAACCTCTATAGAATCCATTGTTCGTCATTTTTTTATTTAAAAAAATTTGATTTATACTAATATATACAAATTCAAGGGTTCCATTCAAGTCCATTTGATAAAAAACCGCGACTTTATTTCAGATCAAACTCGAAATAGAGAACTTTGATAAATACCAATTAACAACTCATTTAAGGCTAGATTTTTTATATAGTACATGTTACAACCTGATCTCCACATTCATGGAGTTGAATTTTTTATTAATTAATAATAAAAAATCAATAAACAATAAAAATAAAAAAATCGGACAAAATGCACATGGTTTGGTTTGATTATTATATATGATATAAGCATAAAAGATCTTCATAATTCTAAAATATGATACTTATCTGAAAAATAGTCATTACTTTATTTAATTATAAAATAATAAAACACTAAAAATTGTAAAAATATATATATAGTAAATAAGAGAAAACATGTAGTTTGTGTTTTTCTATTTTCTCCCATGTTCTACAATATTTTTTTATTATTTCTTATGCGTATGTGATCAGGGTATCAATTCCCAACCCATCATAAATGATTGTTTTGCATATGTAATTATATATGTGTATTAGCATTTGTTCTATCATTTCTTGAAGTTTCATCCAAAGTTTTCAATGTTTCATAAAGTTTCTATAGTTCTCATGATTTTTACATGGTTTTTTATACGTTTCCACAATAAGTTTCCGTTTTCGTGGGGATCGAAACCTTAACCAAAACCGAAACTTTGAACATTGGGAATTGGTAGATCTCAGTATTCCATGGATCAGAGTGTTCAATCTGGATGCTAGGAAAAGTGGTTTTCTATTGTAGATGTGTCAAGGTAAATAGGGTTTATAGGAAGAAGAAGAAACATTGAGAATTTGTATGGAGAGTGTAGAGAGACTCCCATACATATTGCATTTATTCAAAAGGAAAAAAGAATACATTGTTGAAGTATATTAATTTGTGTATCTCCCAACACCTGAAGGTTTTTTGAGAATTGGTTAATTAATTGTCAACTTGGTATTAGAGCTCCCCAGGAGACGACCAGGTGGTATAGATGAAGCAAACGAGCCCAAACCCCCGCTGATATCAATGTCTATATGACTGAAATCAGCAAGCTGTACACATGTCAAAGGTGGTCGGATGTCAAAGCCTACAGATCCTGAATCATGGTGATTTATGGTAATTTTTGCAAGATTTTTCAAAGTTTCTAAATTGTTTTTCACAGGGTTTTCTTTTGCAACTCAAAAACCCCCGTTTGTTGAAGTTTTTGCGATTATGCTCACATGGAGGATTTTTGTTTCGATTACTCAAAAAGGAGTGGCTATTTTTTGCAAAGGAACCTTTAGGGACAAGTCCCTGCTAATTTGGTTGAGGATCGAGAGATATCCTACGATTTTGGGTCTTTCAGTTACTGCCAAAGACAGTAACGTGTTGGGTTTTTCAACGACCCATGCTTTAGTGCCCTAAACCCTCAAATCCGGTTAGGGAAAGTGATCGTGAGGTCTAAATCTTGCTGTAAGGGAGTTTTGTAACCTGTGTCCCCTTGTGTATTGATAAACTTGACAATTGGATTACTACACTAGTGTGTTTTTGTTCTTTGTTTGCTCTCGTTTTGTGATCCTTGATTGAGTTTCATCATGTCTGAAGTGAGCCACATGCTCAGTGAGGCACCTGATGTCTGAAGTGTTGCTTCCGCCACTCCATTGTGTTCATTAAAAGTTGTATGTGTTCCTTATTGTGATGTGAGAGCTACTGTGAACTTCTCTTTTGGTTGTGGACTTTTTTTTTCTCCAAAAAAAAAAAAACGGTCAGTGAATTGAGTAAAGGTGATATGGGAAACATGTCTCTTTAGTGATCATTCTCAAGCACAGATCACCACAATGAAGACTGGACAAATTGCATCCACAGTCCTTACTACTACATCATATGGAAGTCTATCTTGGGAGGAGATTAATGTCTTCAACCAACTCGTCTCTCAACATGAGATTCCTTTAGTAGTTCCTACCTCATCATTTAGAGCTTCAAGCTTAGGTACATCTACATCAGTTTTATCAACATTTGTTTTCACTTCCCAGAGTTTGATTCAGGAGCTTCTCATTACATGACCGGTATGTCTTCCCTCTTTACATCCTATCATATTAGTTCTAGGAAAGATAAGGTTAGTGTTGTTGATAGCTCTTACTCATCTATCGTTGAGTATGGTGATATACTTGTTACCTCTTATTATTGTCATTTGTTGTTCATGTTTCTAATTTTACGTTAAATTTATTGTCCATTAGTCAATTCATCAAAAGTCTTAATTGTAGTGTTACTTTTTTCCCCTCCTATTGTTTGTTTCAAGACTTGGACGACTATTGGTATGGGGCGTGAGAAAGATGTTCTTTATATTTGTACTTGGATCTCAGTCTTTGGTTGCATCTTCAGCAATAAAACGAGATATCTCACCTACTACTACATATGAGTTGTTCTAGTGGCATCAATGTCTTGACCATCCATCTTTTTCTATAATAAGAAAGTTGTTCCTAAATTTCAGTCTCCTACGAATTTTTATTGTGAACCTTGCCAGTTGGCAAAACATTGTCGTTCAGTCTATCCTTTGAGTGATAATAGAAATTCATCAGTCTTTTATATTGTTCATTCTGATGTTTGGGGTTCTTCTCTGGTTACCTCTTTGTTTGGGTTTCGATACTTTGTTACTTTTGTAAATGATTATTCTCGAGTAACATGGGTCTATTTGTTAAAGAACAAAAGTGATGTGTATATCGCATTTAAATCATTTCATAACATGATTGGTACATAATTTGGTGCTAAATTTTGTGTCTTAAGGTCTAATAATAATGGGTAGTATCTTTCTAGTTTCTTTTCCTTATATTTTAATGAGCCTGGAATCGCTCACTAAACTACATGTCTAGGTACTCCTGAATAGAATGGAGTAGCTAAAAGGAAGAACAGACACTTACTTGAAATCGCACGTGCCATTATGTTTACTATGAATGTGCCTAAGACCTTGTGGTCTGACATCATTCAAACAGCTACTTACCTTATGAGAAAGATGCCCACCAGGGTTTTGTCATTTAAATCCCTATTGGAAGTTCTCTTTCCTAGAACTCCATTGTTTTCTTTACCTCCAAGAACCTTTGAGTGCATTTGTTATGTACATATATCCAAGAATGATCGCACCAAAATAGACCTGAAAGCACTTAAATGTGTTTTCTTGGGTTATGGTCCCAATCGAAAAGGGTATAAATATCACCACCCACTTACCTATAGAAAGTTTGTATCTCGGGATGTAACATTTTTTGAGTTTCTTCCCTTCTTTTTCTTCAGATAAGACATCTCTTCAAGGGGAGAATTTAATCCAAGAGTTGTCTTCCTCCATCCCACTTCCAATTCTAGTTCTTCATATTACTTTAATAGTGGTTGTGCTAGTGGAAAGGGGGAGAAGGAACTTCAAGTGTACATTAGAAGAAAGAAGCAAAGTGATGAGGATCAAAATCAGCATGGTGATCAAAATTAGAATCGAGGTGACCAGAATTCTCATCTCCTCATTCAAGAGTCTTCTTTGGATCCAGTCCTTGGAACAAGTAACATCCCTTCTTCCTGTGAGTTAGTTGATGATTTTAACATACTTATTGCTCTCAAAAAGGGTGTTAGATCATGTACTAAACATCTCATGTCTAACTTTGTCTCTTATCATACTCTTTCTTCTACTTTTCGAAGTTTTGTTGTTTCCTTGTCATCAGTTACTATACCTCGTAGTGTAACTGAAGCGTTATCACAACCACAATAGAGGACTACTATGGAAAAGGAGATTAATGCCTTAGAAAGGAATGGCAGATGAGAGCTAGCGGACCTTCCACGAGGAAAGATGACTATTGGGTGTAAATGGGTGTTTAATGTGAAGCACAAGTTCGATGGTTCAGTTGATAAGTACAAGGCTTGTCTGGTTGCTAAGGGATACACACAGACTTTCGGTATTGACTATTAAGAAACCTTTGCCCCTGTGGAAAAAATGAATTTAATTCAAGTTCTAATTTCTCTTGTTGTAAATCAATGATAGTTTTTACTCTAATTTGACATAAAGAATGTTTTCTTACATGGAGATTTAGAAGAAGTTTACATGGATCCACCACTTGGCTTCAAAGTACCAAGTGCCAAAGGAAAGGTATATAAGTTGAAGAAGGCATTTTACAGATTGAAACAGTCCCCACAAGCTTGGTTTGAAAGGTTCATGAAAGTCACTAGTAAGATGGGGTATAAACAATGTCAAGCAGATCATACTTTATTTGTAAAGAGACAGGATTAGAAAATAACAACACTTATTGTGTATGTGGATGATATAGTAGTTACAGGTAATGATGAAGTGAAAATAGCACAACTTAATAGCAATTTAGCCAAAGAGTTTGAAATCAAAGATCTCGGCTCACTTAAGTATTTCCTTGACATTGAAGTTGCAAGGTCTATATAAGGGATCTTTCTTTGTCAAAGGAAATATGTTTTGGACTTGTTACAAGATTCGAGAATGATGGGCTGTAAACCATGTGTCACACCTATTGAGGTAAACCATAAACTCGAAGGATGATAGTGAGAAGTTAATTGATGCTGGTAAATTTCAAAGACTTGTGGGGCGTCTTATTTATTTGTCATTAAGCAAACCAGACATAGCATATGTTGTCAATGTGATTAGCTAGTTTATGTATGCTTCTGCATAGGCTCATATGGAAGCAACGTATAGAGTTTTAAAGTATTTGAAGAGTTGTCCAGGAAAGGTATCCTCTATAAGAAATATAATCATCACTGAGTGGTTGTTGCAGCATACACTAATGCTGACTGGGTTGGTTCTTTGCACGATAGGAAGTCTACTTCCGACTATTGGTCCTTTGTTTGGAGCAATCTGGTTACATGGTGTGGCCAAAAACAGTCAAATGGTGGCTAGATTAAGTGTAGAAGCTGAATTTAGGTCTATGGCAAATAGAATATGTGAAATACTGTGGCTAAAGATGTTACTTGTTGAACTTGGGTTTCTAGTAAAAGGTCCAATGAGTATTTTGTAATATCAAAGTTGTCATCAGTATTGCATATGATCTAGTGCAACATGATTTGACCAAACATGTGGAGATTGATCGGCATTTCATCAAAGACCATATTAAGTCAGGTTGCATATGTATTCTTTTCGTTCAGACCAAATATCAAATTGCAAATGTGTTCACCAAAGGTTTGAATGGTACTCAGTTTTCATATCTTGTAAACAAGATAGATATCTATTACTTGAGGGGGAGTGTTGAGATACAGTGTATTAAGGGTAGTATTATCACATTAACTATGTACATGTATCTGTACGGTATACCAGACTTTGGGTATACCATCTCTCTACATATATATATAAATTAATCAGTATAGAGGGGGATAAATCTCTCTCTAATACGATTCCATTCTCTATCTTTTTTCTTCTCTTACTTTCTTCTTCTTCTCTTTCTTTTCTAAATACTTGCAAGAACATCAACCAACTGAACCAACTTGGTATCAGAGCAAGTTTGTTTGCAAGTTTGAATCATGGGGGAAGTATTTTCCCAAATAGTGTTGTGTGTGTGTGTGTACGCGTTGTGTGGACTTGTGCTTAGCTCCCCAAGTGTGTTCCCAAGAGAGAACAGTGTTCCTCTTGAGGGGGGGTGTTAAAGTATATTAATTTGTGCATCTCCTAACACCTTAAGGTTTTGGGAGAGTTGGTTAATTAATTGTCAAGGTACATTAATACATGAGGGTGTTTATTAGTATATCCTTATACATCCTAAAGACAAATGTACCCTTACATATTGTACTATAATACATTTCCATGTACATCAACACTCCCTTCAAGTTGATATGTAAATATTATGCATGCCAAGCTTGCCAACAATCTTACTGAAACTAAGACTACATAAGCTTTTTGTTAATACATCGGCCAACCAATCTTCCATCTTCACAAAGGGGATACATATCTGCCTATCTTGTAACTTTTCCTTGATGAAGTGTTTATCAATCTCGATGTACTTGGTCCTATCATGTTGGACAGAGAGGAAATCATTTATAGTAATAAATCTTTGTACAATCCGAAGGGTCATATCTTTGTACAACCACAAAAGTGATTGTGATTTGATTGAAGTTTAATTTTTGTGGGTGTGATAGGCCTGTTTGGACTGTAAAGTGATTTTGAGCTATAAATGATTCATTTTTGTTGGACAGGATCGTGAGCAATACTAATGACAGATTTATTGTCACAATACAACCATATAGGACCTTGGGAACTAAATCTTAACTCTCTCAGGAAGCCACGTATCTATAACATCTCAAAATCCCGTGAACCATAAAATGGGTTACTTCTTGCTACACCAAGTAACCAGGTTACCCCCAACAAAGGTGCAATAACCAGAAGTGGACCTCCTATCTACCATAGGACCAACCCAATCAACATATATAAATGCCTCAACTCTAAGATCTTTTTACCTACCATACAAGAGCCTTTGACATTGACTCTTCTTCAAATATCGCACAATATGGTATGTTGCCTCAAGATGTGACTTCGTGGGAACATGCATAAACTGATTAACAACTCTAATGGCATAAGAGATGTCCGATCTAGTTAAAGTATAGTAGATAAGATTACCTACCAATCTCTAATACCGACCAATATCAGTAAGGCGATGCACCTTGTCTGTTTGCAAACAATGGCTTGACTTAAAAGGAGTCTTACAAGGTCTACACCCCAACATCCTAGAGTCCTAGAGGTGACCTAACTCATACTTAAACTGGTATAAGAAAATAGCAATCTTGGATCTAGAAACCTCAATCCCAAGAAAGTATGTGAAAAGCCCTAAATCCTTAATCTCAAGCTCTTTTACTAGAAAACCTTTTAGGCTAATCTTACACTGATCATAACTTATAACAAGAAGATCATCCAATTAGACAATAGGAGCTGTCACCTTCCATTTCTGGTGTTTTACAAAGAGGGTGTGATTCATTTGACTCTGCATATAACCATTCTTAAGCATGACACCACAAAACCTTTTAAACCGTACTTTAGGAAACTACTTGATGTCATCGATATCTTTATTGAGATGGTACACTTTCCCTTTGTTGGTTGAATACTGAAAACTAAAAGGTATCCTCATGTAAACTTTCTCTTCAAGGTCTTCATATAAGAAGACATTTTTTGCACCAAGCTGTAGTAATGGCCATCCTTGATTGGAAGCTACAAAAATCAATATACAGATGGAATTTATCTTTGCTACAGGAGCAAAGGTCTCCTAATAATCAAACACATATGTTTGTGTATAGCCCTTGACAACTAATGGCCTTATACCACTCCACTGTGACATTAGGTTGCAATTTCACAGAGAACACTCATTTGCAACCTACATGCGCATTCCCTCGTGGGAGATCTATAACATCCCTTGTTTTGTTCTTCGCTAAGGCCTGCATTTTTTACTCTATTTCTTTTCTCCATTGAGATTGAGATAACGCTTAGGATACACTGCATAAAATAGAAATAGAGGACAAAGAAGTAGAGAACGCCCTAAATTCAAGAGACAAAAGAATCATAGCTGACATGGTGTTAGCAATAGTATTTTGAGTATAAGAATGAGTACCCTTCCTAACAACAATTAGAAGATGGGAATCATCATGAAGCATAAGAGAAGGAATACCTAGAGATAAAGTGACTGGTTGGAGAGGCACATGAGATTGAGGGACTAGGGCAACTCTTTTCTTATGCCAAACAAACACATTTGTAAAGTCTTATACCCAAGCTTCCTTTTGGGTGGTTGCCACTAGTTCCTTTTCCTTTTGAACAACTACTTGTTTTGTCTCCCCCTGGATACAACATCCATCAACATTGAAAACATATGGAGCAACAGGATGACGAAGGGGCCAACTCATCTTTTCCTTCATTTCTACACTCTCCTTGAAAATTAGGTTGGTTTGGGGAAAAGGAAGGAACAATCTTATGAAAGCTAACATCCATGGAGACTATGCGTTACAAGTAAAGGGATGGTAATATTTGTATCTCTTCTTATTCAAAGCATACCCAAGGAATATGCACTTAAGAGCCTTAGGGTCCAACTTGGAACTGTCAGACTTAAGAATATAAATACAGAAAATGCAACCAAACACTTTAAAGGAAGAAAATGCCTAAGAGAAGAACATGAGGAGCTCAAGGAAACATTTAAAACCCAGAATGTGTGAAGGCATATGATTCATGAAGTAATCCTCTTAAATTATGAAAAATACAGATCAACCAAGATCACAAAATTTCGTCACTGAGGGTATTTCCAAGTATACCCTTGGACACTATCCCATATGTATTGCATATATTCAAAAGGATTAAGAAAGAAGAAGAAATATTGGGGAAATTGTATGGAAAGTGTACAGAGACTCTTATATGTATTGCATATATTCAGAAGGAAAAATAATATATCAATAAGTGAGGGTATTTCCAAGTATACCCTTGTACATCCTGAAGACACATGTACCCTTACATATTGTACTCTAATACATTCCCATGTACATCAACAGGAAACACATCTCCCTAAGGTAATGGGGAAGTCTTCAAAGCCCATATTTCCCACTGTGAACCCCTCCTATCACAATCATGGAATCACCCTCAACCAATAAACAGACATATAAGCATAATGGCTGTCATGAAACACTGAAGGATGGCTACAATCTTGGATCTATTGGTGTCACCTCCACTAGACCTAGAAAGGTGTGATAGCAACTGCTCCTGATTGATCCGTTAACACTGCAACATTATCCAAGTGTTCTGGATCATACGATCAAACAACCATCAAGTAGGCTTGATGACATTCAAGTGGTTAGGGATTCAAGCTATCACAATCACCATAGGTATTTAACCACCACTCCCCCCCCCCCCCCCCACACACACACACAAAATGTAGGACAGGGTGCTGATCTGGAATCTCATACCACTCCTCAAATGGCCCATTGAGCCTCTGATAGTGACTGTCTATAATGTCTTGGGTGGAATGGTAATAATTTTGGAAGATTCTTGCATTCCTGTCATCCCAAATACCCCATTCTTCTCCTTATTTCCCCTTTATGTTGCTGTGTGTTCTTCATTATTACTTTGCTTTACATGCCTACTTCCTATATTCTTCCCTTTGGTGTTTATGTTTCTATATTGCTTTGAGTTTCTTATTTATACCCCAAGTATGATTCATTGTTACTGAATTTAAATTTATTTAATTGAATCACAAAGTCTTGGGATTTGTTATGTACTTTTCATCTGTGCAAACATTCTAGTAACTAGAGTTATTTCCTTTTTAGCAGTAATAATCTTACCATCAATGATTCATACCAAATGTCTTGTAGGCAACAGAATTCAATGTTCTTTTATAGAAAGAAATCATTTAATCTAGTTGGCTGGAGAAACACTTTAGGTAAAGAAAATAGCTTGTCTGCTCACTTAGTGTTGTTTAATTCCAGGTTCTTCAAGCATAGAACTGCAGGACGAACCATCTGGAGCTGCATATCTAGTGGGTGCCCACAGTCTGTCTTCTGCTTGGGGTCTGGATGTGGGAAAATTTTTAATATTGTCATTACTAACTGCCATCATGCATAATTTAATTTACTAAATCGTTGCAACTAATGGGTTGAGTGGCTTCCACTTAATTTGCTGTAATATAATTTCATAATGAAAATGTCTTCTTGCTACATTTTTCATTGTACCCTTTGAAATACAGGTCACAGCCATGTCTATGCATGTTGTAACTCTTTTCCTTTATTAATTATATATTAGAAAAAAAATTCTTGTATTAAGAAAAACAACAACCACTTCATGCTCAGAGGTATAACCAGGAGGGGAGGGGGGATGGGGAAGTCCACCCAGAAATACTTTAAAAAAAAAAAGATGCCCCAGAAAATAATTAATTATGCCACGTCTCTGGTATTAAGAAAATCAGAGTATCAGATGTTCTTGAAATCTTTCAAAGGGGAGGTGTAGACCCATTAGAATTATGAATTGTACAAATTGACAAATATCATCAAACAAGCCAGTTCCTTCCACAAGCAGCAGTGGACTGCGAAAAGGAACATTCTCTAAAGGAGATGATCAAAATAACTCAGAGTATTATCTGTTGCCATAATATTTGTAGGAAGAAGGAAACGCAAGAAAATAAAGAGAAAAGGTTCCTCTTCTGGAGGGAACTTCCTCAAATTGGCATACACAAATTACTACCCACACGGTGGCTTAAATAGCCCTTGTTTTTACCCAACTCCCTAATAACTAGGAATTCAAATGCAGCAGTCATCTGTATAACAAATATTCCCTAATACTAGGAATTCAAATCATAACAAACACATTAATCTCCACCTAACAGTTTAAGTGGATATGGTTGCAACTGAAGAGATACGCATCCATTGCCACGTCAGCCCCTGCATGCAACAGTATCAAGGTACAAACCAGGGATAAGATCAGCGAGATTTGGGAAAAACCGACAAAACTGTGAACCAAGATAAACCTCATCCCATACCACCCTTGGAAGCAAGTAAGGAGATGGTCCACTGATTCTTTGTTTTCTTTACAAAGGAAACATATGTTGGTGAGGTACCAACTTCTGCTTATTAGATGGTTTATTCTTAGTATTTTGTCCAAAGATGCAATTCCAAGAAAGAAAGAAATTATAACAGTGGTAGTGCTACCCTAGATGAAATACGCCACGAAAGAGGGAAGGCACAGCCATGAGATCTTGATAATGAGACTTGACTAAGACTGCATTTCTGATCATATATTTGAATAAATCTATCCTCAGGTTTCATGAGCATGTAAACTTCTTCATGTCTAGCAAGGCGACCAGCAAGAGATGTGATTCCCCAATATGTAGAGGTCTTCTCTAAGCTTTGGGTCCTATAACCACGACGTCACCATAAAATCAATCAGCCACTGAAGAATTGCTAACCAATCCGTGAAAGGCCTATTCCAGTGGCCCATCCCCACATAACAAATCTTCCAAGTATTTTACTTCCACCTGCAACCCACACTGTTTCAGATACCTTGATGGAAATCTGATGTGGAAGCATCTGGGAGCATCAAGAAACAGTTAGATGATAATGTGGGATCCACTTAAGGTTTGTTTTTCTGGTTTCTAAGTTTTATATATTTTGAGTTGTAATCCCGTAATTTGCTTTTATAACAAATTTACATGGTCAAAACTTTTCTTTTTGGCTGGGTTTTAGTGTTTTTTGCAAAGGTTATTCAATTACCTTTCAAATGAAGCCAAGACTATGCAAACCTGATGTATAAGTTATGACCAAATTACTGAAGGGATATTAGTATGTGACGGTAATAGTATTTTTAGTTTAAGCTTTAACAAATGAAATGGGTAATTACTAATTTGTCTCTAGTTAGGTCAAGTTGTCTTTAGGGTTTTATTAGGGTTAAATGTTTTATTCTAGAGAATATTTATTTCTATATTGGGATCTTGATGTATGTTTTATTATAAAAGGGCATGCAACCTAATGACTAGAATAAAGATTTTTTAATTCAATTGTTGTGTGATTGGGACTCTTCTCCTTTCGTTCTTCTTGGTTGAGGTTGGGCTTCCCACTCCCACTTCTAAGGTTGCTAGGTCTCCTCACACCCTCTTCTTCTTCCTTCTTTTTTTGTTTCCTCCTCCTCCTTCTTCTTCTTCTTCTTCTTCTTCTTATTATTATTATTATTATTATTATCATTACTTAATCAAGTTATTTTTATACTTTTGCTTTGTTGTATTTTTATCAAGATAGACTTGAGTATTGAATGTTTTATATATTTTTCTTTCTTCTGATTGCTATGAAATTTTAAGGTTTACTTCTTTCATAACCCTATTATCCTATAGAGTTTTACCTTAATATGAGAAGTTTAACCTTATTTTTTGTGGTGCCCAAGTTCTCTCCAGCAACTAGAACTTCTAGATTTTTCTCTTTAATCTGTTTATATTTTGAAGGTTACATCCAACCTAATTGGACCTTGTTTAGATTCCTCTTGGACTCATATCCTGTAGGATTCTTAGGCCCTATGCCATCTTGTATCAGAATCTTTGAAGGTCTTCCCAATCCCTTTCCAAGTGCCTATCTCATATCTAGCTATGGATCCTTTGCTATCCTATCCTTTTTACTCCCCATTATAGCTTCCACTACCCTTCTTCAAAAACTATCAAGTTCCAATACAAACCTTTTAAACCATGTACCACCCAAAAATAAGTTGAAGAAGCCAAAAGAAAGAAAACAAAAGAAAAATGATATAAAATACAAAGCACAAAAATATAATAAAAGAATGGAAGAATGATGTTACTATTACGACAAAATGGATAGGATTCAGGTTAATAGTAATGCAAAACAAAACAAGAAAACAAAAATACAAAAGAACAATCACACAAAACATAAGAATTTATATGGTTTGACAAGATTGTCTACATCTATTAGCGAAGACGACCAAAAGTTTTCACTATAACGAATATTACAAGTACAATGAGTTCTCCCAAAACCTCAAAACAAAATATCTTTGAAAAACCAAAGAAATCTCTTCCTCAAAGTCCGACAAATAAGACTAGATATAGTGCCATGAATACTAGGAAACCCTACATCTTATCAGGGGTTAAAACCCTAAAATACCCATAAAGAAAAACCCAAATGGTTCAAGGTGTTGGTCCTAAAATAGGATGAACAAATCAACATTTTTGCTTTGCTCACTGTTCATCTATTTATCAAGCCATTCAGGTCACTCTCAAATCACACAAACGGGTTGCACTTTAAACTGCTTTTTGGTTGAATTCGAGACAGCATCACAAAAAATCTTTACATTGACTTGAATTCTACCAAACCACCTGAATGAAGCTCTTTATCTATCTTCTCCACCAAATTCATATAGGATACAAAATCAATTTTACTGCACATTGATCAAATCTAAGCAATGCTTGCATGCAAGACTTTTTTTAAATGTCTGTAAAGAGTGGCTTAGGTAATATAAATTCTTAGATTTATGGTTTGCAAGATATTTCTTCCAACATTCATATCCAATCTTTGTTTTTGATTGATAAAACTTTTTACTAGATTTACTTTACTCTTATTCTATATCTTCCTTTAAGAATTGAATTGATGGGACTCAAACACTTTCTAGGATTTGTGAGCCCACATAAAGTATTTGGAATTGGCGGCTCATGATTTGTTGACTGCAAGACTAAGCTTTGGTTGCAATGGGCCCATCCTGACCATGGAGCCTAATTAAGGGGTTTAAAGCTGGCCTTAAAAACCATTTGCGTAGATTTAATAGTGGTATGAACTCTTATTAATAACTTACACAAATTTTAGGTGTCTACATAACCACATCTTATGTTGCCAATCAATTGTACTATCTACATGCATGTAAATTGCTTTGTTACACAATTCACTTAGCAAATCTATCTCCCAAATCATCTATAAGGGGAAAGGTTTATTGGACTCTTCCCCTATAGACTAGGACTAGAAGTTTGTAATTGTTGTCAAATAAGAAAAAACAAGGAAAAAAGAAAAAGAAAAAAAATGTCTTTCTTAAACTTGTGCTAGGCATTGAGTAATGTAGCACAACTAAAGGTTTCGATGCCTGAGACACTGTTGATTGCCAAGTTTTCAAGTGTCCTTGCCAACTCACAATCTAAACAACCATTTGTCTATATTGCAAATTACCCCAACCTTGTCTATTTGGCATAAAAAGCTGGTTTTCTTGTGATTCTTGGCAAATTTTCTCGAGAAAGTCATTTTCAAGTTGTCAGGTTGCCAAGATCGAGAAATCTTTTATGACGTAACTAACTATTTTCCTGTCTAGTGCCATATTATTTTCAAGGGCTGGGATTAGGTACGGAAATCAATTTTTCCTAATATATTAGAATGACATCAGGGGGCTGACACATCAGTGCTGAAAAGTGACTTACACGGTGCTTATCACTTTTCAGTGCTGATGTGTCCACCCCCGGATGCCATTCTAATACATCAGGAAAAACTTATTTCCGTTCCTAATCCGTCCCTAATCTTTTTCGTATTTTCAGACAACTCTTGCCTGAAAATCATCCCTTATGAAAATTGTAACACATAAGTTTTTCTTTTTCTTAGCAACCAAACAACCATAGGAAAGTGATAAAAATTACAAATTATTTCTTTTCTTTTCCTTTCTTATGAAATTTTATTTTCTATTCTTTTCTATCATTTTCTATTCAATTCAAGGCAACCAGACAAGGCCCTAAGGTGTTCAACAGTTTGAATCGTCTTCGTTTCAAATGGAGAGAAATCCCACTGGCTCCAATCAACACATAGCACAACACCAAATCAGGGGAATCTTGAAAAGTACATATGGACTAAGGGAGGGTGTTTTAGTAAATATAAAGAGTATGAATACCATGCATGTTAATAAAAATACTCTTGTTAGTTGTCATATCACATACCTATTTAGAATCGCCAGGACGTCTCTCCATTTGACTGGAGATGATTCAAACATAGGTAGTCATAGACTCACATGGTTGAATGTCACAACCTAATAAAAGCATCCTTAGAAAGTTGGTTTGTGACACTTTGTAGAACCATTTGGGCATTAAGGTTGCATTTGACTCGTTTAAATTATTAACATATGCTTTTGCAAAAGTAGTTATTATAAGTACTTCCTAAAACAATAAATGTCGTTTGGTATATACTTACATAAACCACCCTTGGACTACAACAACAACAACAAACAGCTTTATCCCAACTATTTTGGGGTCAGTTACACAAATCCTGTTCTGTCATTCCGATCTGTTTATGGCTATATCTGCCATTAAATTACAAGTAGTCATGTCCCTCCTTACTACTTTAACTCAGGTCAATTTTTGCCTTCCTCTAGTCCTAGTACCTTCAACTTGCAGTGTCTCACTCCTCCTATCTAGTGCAGTCATTGGTCTTCATTGCACATGCCCAACCCATTTCAATCGACTTTCCTTCATTTTATTACCTATTGATGCTACACCTAAACTCTCATGAATGGATTCATTTCTAATTCTATCATTTCTAGTCTTGCCACTCATCCATCTCAACATCCTCATTTCAGCCACACTCATTTTATGTACATG
>JAOXJP010017415.1:0-17472 GCA_025762735.1 Platanus orientalis | reverse complement strand
CACACACATGCCAACACTTCCATCTAATTACCACTCAATCAAGGAATTCAAAGAGGGCTAAAAGTTAAAGTGAAAACCTGATTCTTGTAGTGACTGCACCTAGGGAGATTTCTAGCAAGGGACTTCATCAAAACCAATGAAAAAAGCCCATCAAATAGAACCCAATAAGTGAAAAGCAAAATCTTCCCAGAATTCCTAGTATGCCGCCACCCACCAAGGGAATTCTTTTGAAATTTCCGTAGGTCAGAATTTTGTTGCTCCTATCCGCCACAACAGGTGTCGCCCTAGCCTAGGGAACATCTTGGTTGCTTCAAACCTCTCTTATTTTCAATTGGTGATCAATATCTTGGTGAAAGAAAAATCTCCAGCTTGCCGAATTTTTTAACAAATAATAAAAACAGAGAATAAAAGAGAGGGAAGAAAACCTTTTAATTGAAAGGGAAGGGACTGGTCTCTACCACCATTGTTAAACTTGGAGTTCCAAGTCCTTTTCCAAGGTTTTCAAGCTCTAGCCAAACCAAAGAGAGGAGAAACCAATTTTTAAATTCAAATTTTTTTTCATAATTCAATGAAGGGGGAGTGGATAAGAGCAACCCACACCTAGGATTGTACAAAAATAGGTCATTTAGACCAAAACAGCCCCAAACAAATACAAATATCCCAAAATATACCTCTAAAGCAATGATGAGACATGAATAACCTTCATCAGACAATTCCGAACCAAAATACCCTAAAAAATATGTACCCCTTGCAAAATGACAAAAAAGTGTAACAAATAGCTAAACCACTAATAAACAAATAAAATAAATCCTAAACATCATGACTAGGTCTCTCGGGCCTGGAACAACATTTGGACCGCTACTCGAACCAAAGTAATGGTCCATCTCTCCTACGACGCCTCTGATAGGTTTATAAAGTACCCATAGACCTAATGTTCTCATCAATTATCCAAATGTCACTCACCATCTTCGTCATGCTATCGGGTTGGTACTATTTTGGCTATACACCAAATCTGGATGCTCATGAGTGCTCTAGAGAACCAGCCCAAGTTCTCATAAGAGCTAGCTACACTCCCACACCCAAGTAGGTGAATTCATCAAGTGTGTACTGCAATTAAACACACCATTCATATAGGACTATAGATTTATTAAGAATATAAATAATACCCATCCTTATACATTGTAGTAAGCGCTGTCTACATCATAGGGAAGGGCACAATGACAATGCCAAACGAGTCACCTAATGACTTGTTCTTACCCATATGAACCTACATCATGGGATTGTCAATCACATAGGTTGGGTTACCATCACCATTGACTCATGATCTAGGCTTTAACCCTTCCCTCTCGATGTCCATTTACTAATCCTCTAGTCAGTGGTATAGTCAGAAGATCTGTTGTACATCTCTCTGATTCTATGTAATGATATAACCTTATCTGACGCAAGTTGCACCACGTTGGTCGAGCATACACAGCTTGGTCCTCACTATATAAGACAATTTCAATACCGGTATTGTCCACAAAAGAACAACAAACAACAACAAACAATAGGTTTTTGAGCTATTAAGCTTCACTAAGCCATTTGGCTTCACAAATACACTTTTTTAAGGAAATAAACTATGCTTCCATGGTTGACATATGTAGCTTTCCAAATTGTTTTATTGATTTCCAAAAATCTCTCCCCCTCTTAGAGTAACACACAAATATTTATGGAACTCACTAGTATTACAATACTCTAGTACTATTGGTGTACAAATATATTATTTTTCTTCAACATTATTTATTTAGTCAAAGACTCAAATACAACTTTGATCTTATAAGAATTATAATCTTATACATAATAAGTGCCTCACTACATTATATTTTCAAACTATCATATTTGAATATTTTTTCATTTTCTTATTAATAGACAATAATTTATTTATCATTTAGGAACTTAGGAACCATGTTCCTCTATCTTTGCTAAACAAGTTAGGGGCCTCTTGTTTCCTAATGTTTTCTCTAAAGCATTGATTTTACACTTCACTTATAAGTGAATATTTTCTTGGAATGTTTCCAAGATTTTAATATATCTTATTAAGCAAACTTGTATTCACCTTTTCACTTCAAAGCCTGATACTATTATAGTTCATAGTTACATGCTTCAGCATAATATCTCTCAGATATTACAAAATAATGGCCTCACGTTAGTTAGACATCATGAGATTCTACTTAACACTTATCGTTCATATTGTATCATGATTTTAGTAGATCATTTCTCAATTTTTTTTTCTTTGACTAATATTACATACTCAATCTATAATTTAATTATCATATTTTAGTTTTTATTTATTATTTCTTTTTAATTCCTTAACTAGAACAAGAACATCACATGTCTTGATCTTCTCTTCATATAAGCTTTAATAGCTTTTTCACTAATTCATATTCATGCAATACGAATAATTTAGGCAAAACATAGCCTTACACAATATGCCTGTACATTTATAGGCTGACGTTATGTCTGTTGATTAAATATGTTTACTAAAATGTATTTTTTAAAAAGCTTTTATTTTTAATTTTAGTGTTTCACTAGTTTGAAACACCCTCTCAACTATTAGCAGTTTTTAGTTCTATAATTAATGTTTCATTGACTCAAAACACGTTCACAACTGTAAAATATTGATATATATACCTTTATTAATAAGGTATATCACATTTCAATTGAATTTATTCACAAATTTAGTGTCATCTCCACATTCAGATAAATAAATCGTCTTTCAAATTACACTAAGTTGTTTGTGAATTTTTGCCCCCACATTGTAGAAGTCTTTTAAAGACAAACTTTCTAAAAGTTTTAATCTTTTGTTTGTAATAATGATAAGGCATTATCAATTATTCTTCTTTGTATAAATAATTTTTAATTCTTAAAGAATTTCACTTATATAATTAACCTCTTATTAAATTTAATAAGAATCTCACTAATTATAAAAGCCTTGACTTACAACATGTTCAAGAGCCTTCTTTTATCTTATGGATATAATCATCATCTCTAACTGGCTTTTATGATATTTCTTAATCTTAATAGCCATAAATGGATGAGTAATTCTTATGTTTTCAACATTTAAACTCATTTTATTAGATGATCTAAAGTCTTTCTCTTAATGAGGACATGTCACTATTATCTCTCTCAGAGATTTATCTCTTAAATTTTTTTTTTTTTTGATTAGTAAAATTTTTTTATGAAGAAAATAATGACAAGATGTTACAATCTGTTATAAGTACAACCACTTTTATCATTTGCAATAGCAAGACAAACATTCAAAGGGAAATCACTAGGAAGAAGAATAGTTTCTTGAGTCCCCCCATCCATGCCAGCAAGAAGATCCATCGGCTGATTTGCTTCCCACCAAATATGAGCGATCTCATACAACTCAAGCTGTTGTAAAATTTTCCAAATATCGTGAGTGATAGTGAGAACCTTCCAAGGACAATCAATAGTCTTATTCAGAATGTCCACAGCAAGCTTCGAGTCCGACAGAATTTTTAGCTTAAGGTACCCCCGTGAAGATGCCAACAAGACACCTCTATGGATAGCCAGCATCTCAGCCCACAAGACATGCCGCTTAGAGGCCAGACCATAGAACACCAAGATAAGATCACCAGTACAATCACGAATAAGGCCACTGTAGCCAGCCCGACTGTCAGACAAGGAGCCATCATAGTTGACTGCCCACCATCCCTCCAACGATCTCACCCATTGGCAAACTTTATTCACCAAGCTGCTATTTGGAATTTGCACGTCCCACTTTACAAGAATGTTGCCAACCAGCTGAGCTTCTGACATAGTAGCTTTTAGCTTCTTAGTGCATGTGCGAACAGCAAAAATCACATTCTGATATATGTTCATAATAGAGCGAGTCTGCTCACCAAAACGTCTCTTATTCCTCTCAGTTTATATGTCGTATATAGTAGTGTTGAACAGCAATTTTAAAATTAACTTAATCATTGAAATGCTATTAGAACAGTTCAATATCCACTCAGCTTCAGCGTCAAGGGGCCTGGCTTTCTTACAAGCAGGTTTCACTTGCTACAGCAACAAAATCCAAATCTGTGCCAAAAAAGGACAAGTGAAAAAAAGGTGGGCCAAGTCCTCCGAATGGCTCCAGCAGAAACAACAGTGCGATGTATTAAGAATCCCATAGCAACAAAGTAAGGATTGGGTAGGCAACTTCCCATGAAGGGCACGCCATGCCACAAGACTACGCTTAGGAATATAGTGGTCACACCACACCACCCTTGCCCATGTAGCAATGGTAGCACGTTGCCTAATTAAGTTCCACGCTGATTTTGTTGAGAAGCTCCCCTTAGGGTCAGCAGTCCAAACAGCATGATCTTTGCACTCCATCGGCAGCTTCTCAATAGAAGGAACCATGTTCCAGACGTCCATAAGTTGGGCTGATCCATTGCCTAGGGTGCCATCCCCCATTCACCACAATCTCAGCCACTAAACAATCCATGCTCCTACCCAATAAGTGCCAAATTCCTTCTCCAAAATTCTTCACCAAGATTCCTTCACTATGCCAATAATCAAGCCATAGCCGGGTATCCCTCCCATCACCAATTAAGTGGATTATATATGGCTCAATGAGATCTCTAATCTTTATTATTTTCCTTCAAATCTAAGAGCAATCATTGGGGGGCATGTATGTCCATATAGACTCATGCTTTAGGTGTCGTCTATAGACCCATTTTACCCATAGGTTCTCTTTCTTGGAGGCAATCCACCATAGATGCTTAAGAATACGTCTCATTCATTTCTTTCACTTTCCTGATGTTCAGCCCACCTTCCTCAAGTGGCTTGCAAAGGGCGTACCAATAAATAGGATGCATTTTCCTGGTAAGATCCGGGCCAGCCCATAAGAAATGGGCCATAATGGATTCAACTTACCTCATGATTTTCCCCGAAATTCTAAAGATTTCAGCCCAATATATATAGCAACTTTGAAGCACCACCTTGATAAAAACCAATCGCCCTGCATAAGATAAAGGGCAAGTCTTCCAACAAGCAAGCCATTTTTTTCTTACGATCAATGATAGCCACACAATCCTGGTATGAGAGTTTGCCAGAAATAAGGGGCACACCAAGGTATCTCATAAGGAGATGCCCTAAGGTGAATCCAGTAATTCCCACCAGACTATCTCGGATCTGAGTAGTAACACCAGCGAAGATTTGAGAGGATTTTTCCTTGTTAACATGGAGACTAGACAACAGGGAAAAACTCCGAAGCACATTCTCAATAGAGCTAAGCGACTAGGCATCCACTCGAGAAAAAATCATCAAATCATCTACAAAAATTAGATGAAAAAAATTGATGCATTTACATTTAGGGATGAGCGAAATGATACCTCTCTCCACCTCTTTCTCAATGAGGCATGAAAAAACCTCCATAACAAGGCAGAAAAGGTATGGAGAAATTGGATCTCCTTGACGAAGACCCCTCGTGCTCTAGAAAAAACCCACCAGACTCCCATTAATAAGAACAGAAAATTTGGGGCTGGTGATACACTCCATAATTCATCCAATAAATTGAACAAAAAAGTTCATTTTCTAAAGGACCGTCAAAAGAAAATTCCAAGAGACCGAATCATACGCCTTCTTAATATTAATCTTCAAAACCATTGAAGGAGAATGTTGTTTCCAGTCAAACCCTCTAACCACCTTATAGTAAAGCAAAATATTTTTAGAGATCGATTGCCTTTTGATAAAAATGGTTTGATTTGCACTGACAAGAGAATCCATCACACCTTGCAATCTGTTTAACATAATCTTGGTAATAAATTTGTACAGCAGGTTACACTGCGATATAGGTCTAAAGTCACAAAATTTTGATGCCTCCACAGTCTTCGGAATCAAAGATATGAAGGTAGCATTTATCTCATGGAGAAGTCTGCCAGATGAAAAGAAATGCTACACGGCATAGATTACATCCTTACCCACAATATCCCAATCATTGTTTAAAAATGTAACAGTAAACCCATCAGACCCCGATGCCTTTTCTTCTTTCATCCTCCAAATGACATCTTTTATTTCATCCTCCTACACTTCAGTAATAAGAGAATCTTGCTGCATTTGATTCAAAATATTTCTGGGCTGCCAATCCACCTCAGATAAATTATTTTGGATTTGAACAAGAGCAAGGATACTCTGAAAATAATTTTCAGCTTTAATTCTGATCTCATCTTCCTCATGCAACATAGAACCATCATCTTTCTGTATTAGCTTAATTTGATTCTTGTTTTGTCTTATCATCAAAGATATATAAAGAAACAAATTATTTCCATCTCTTAGTTCCAGCCATTGAATTTTAGTTTCCTCCAATCCCATTAATCTAGAATATTTAACAGAAGTCTCCTTTTCATTTTCAGCCTGAAAACCATCCTCCCAGTTAACCCTTCTAGCTTCTTGAATTTTATACATCTCATTCTTGGCATTTTCAGCTGTGTATCAATACAACCAAACACATTTATGTTCCACTGTTTTAACATAATTTTGGTTGCTTTTAATTTTTGGGCCACTCAAAAAATAGGATTCCCATCAACAGGCACATCCCACACATCTTTCACCACCTTTAAAAAATCAGGATGCGTAATCCATACGTCAAAAAATTTAAAAGGCTTCAATTTACCTCTTTGACTAGACCCCACTGTAGTAATACTTGGCAAGTGATCAGATACACCAGGCAACAAGAAGTTAGCTTCAAACAGAGGAAATGACAAAAGCCATGGGCCATTGACCAACACCCTATCCAATTTTCATTCAATTTTCCCTGGACCAGTCTGCTTGTTCCACCAAGTAAACTTATGTCCCCACCACTTCAAGTCACTCAATTCAGTCTCCATCAAATAATTATTAAACTTCTCCATAACAGAAAAATCAGGAACATCATCACCAATTTTTTCCTGAGTAAATCTCACGCAGTTGAAGTCACTAGCCATAATCCATGGAATATTAGCCCCACGAATATCCTTTAACTCTGTCCGCAGTCTCCTCCTAGCATCTTGAGAATTTTGAGCATACATAGCCGAACAAAGAAACTCCAAATTTCTGTCTTTCAATATACACGAACAAGTAATGATTTAATCAATTTTTTGAAGAACACGAGCATGCATCAGCTCTTGGTTATATAGGAACCAAATTATGCCCTTATCTTGGTCATCATAACTTTTAATTAAACTCCAGCCACAAAAATATCTTCTCATAATATTTTCTGTTTTTTTTACTGCACTTTAGATTCCACAAGAATATAAATGTTAGGCTCATGAATCCTCATCAACTCCTTAACTTCCCGTTGTTTGACAGGCTTATTAAAACCCCTCACATTTCAAGTAGTGACTTTAATCATTGGGAATGAGCTTTGAAGACAGCATGCCTAGACTTATCCAGCCCTTTCAACTGATTCCCTTCAAAAGGCACCTTCGTAGACTTCAAATTCTCTCTTGCTGATGGGGCGTTGCCATGCATTAGAAGTTGAACAACATTCTGGTCATCCCGGCCAGGTTTTGAAACACTACCATCCCTATCCTCATGGCCAACTTTTGAAATACCAACCTCATCAATAGGATCATGGCCAGGTTTTGAAACACCAAGAATGTCAACCTCAACAGAAGGATCTCGGCCATGTATTAGAACACCACCAGTACCAACCATACTCACCACCTTACGCTACACAGAATTATCCAAAGGAGGAGTAACTCTAGCAACATTACTCTCAACAACTCCATTACTATCAATAGCACCAACAACAACAGTCTTTTAGATATGCTCCAGTCCAATGTCCTCCATCTCCTCCATGTCTGTAATCGTGTGGAAGTGATTCTGCACTAAGTTATTTTTCTACTGAGCATGAGCATGAGCATTTCCATTTTGAGTCGCATTGCCTTCATTTAAACCCTCAGCCCCAACATGCTCACTTTCACCCAAATCCTTCTATTTTTTTCCTTGACCCTCCACACCTGTTTTTTCTTAGGCACTCTCGGGCATTGAGAAGGACCATGACCAAAAACATGACATGACTCACATCTCTAAGGATTTCAGCCATATAAGATTTTTTGGTCTATTATTATGCCATCCTCACAAACAATTTTGACAGTATCCCTCACGGGTGCATTTGCCTCCACCTCCACGTAAATCCGAGTGTAAGACAATTGTTCTTTATTCTTTGTATACTTGTCCATGCAAATACGTTTCCCCACAACACTACCAATAATCCCCAATGCATCAGATGACCAAAACTGAAAAGGAAGATGAGGTAGTGTAATCTATACCGGAATTCGATCTAAGAAGGCCTTTTCAATTCCAACGACGGATCCCAGCTCCTAACAATCATTAGAATTTTTCCAAAATACCACGGCCCCCCCTCTAACATTGCCTGTTTATATTCGCTACAATAGAACTTGAAGACAAAAATTCCATTATCAAGAAGCATGGTTTCCACACTCCCTTTTAATTTCCAGATCTTTATGGCCATGGATTTGACATAAGAATAACTAGGCCGCCTCCCCAAACAATTTCCCACCACCGTGTTATTCCATCATTGAACTTCGTCATCAATAATCTTTTTAAGACATAGAGCAACCGCTTCATCATTCATCATGCAAGGTTTATAAAAATCCAGCTTCAAATCTTGATCCTGACATTCAGCATTCCGAAACAATGATCTCCATGATGGGGCCGAAGCTCTCTCCTTACCAGCAAGGACACCCTGAACCCCAGCAACACCTTTCTGGGCTGAAGCTCTCTCCTTCTGAACACCAGCATCACCTTTCAACTTCCCATTAGCATTAGAAGTCCCTTTCCCATCGCCATATAGCCTTCGAACCTTGTTAATGATAGAACAGTTCTCCATGGCCACCCCAGAAACACGAACAACCTTGATCTCTTACAAAAGTCGAGCAAGATCATATCTGGATAGATCATCGACCCCCTCATTCCCATCAGTCTCAACCGCCTGTCCATCTTCAACATCTTCTTCACCCAACCCATCATGGATCCAATCATCACTACCCATGAACCCAACCGTTGCATGATTAGGGCTAATAACATTAGCATCAGCCTGATCCCGCTGATCTCCTTCCAACCCATCACAACCAATATCTCCAACAACTTCATGATTAGGGTTTCCTTCCCCATGAGCCTTATCATATTCAAATCGGTTGCCTAGAACACCATCCAATCTAGCACAGTCTGTGCGACAATCCACAAACTTTTCATTCAACAATTCTTCAGAATCATCAAGATCACCATCCTTGTTTCCACCCAAATTGACCCTATCTTCACCAGAACGCTATGAAGACCCAGCCCCTTTGTCGATCGTTCCAATAGAAGGAGATCTCCTTCCTTCAATAAATACACCAGTCGTTAGAGAAGAGGGTGAACCCTTTAACCTTAATCTAGCATCCTTTCCACCAGATCCTTCAGCCTCCACACGATTCACCCCCTCCCCATCCACACCATGAAGCTTTCCCCCACCACTCCGAAGGCTATAAGTCCTCCTAGAAGGGTGACGAAATTTGTAGCCACTGACCGGTTGCCGGCGGCAGGCATGATCTCTATCCAATCTCATGTAATCCTTAGGGTTACTAGAGCACAAATCCCCAAAGAAGTCCCTTTTCATTTTGTCACTCCATTAGTTAGTTAGGATAATATTTCTTTTCCTCTTAGAATTAGGGTTTTTGGTAGCCAACCCTAGGTATCATGAAATTGGGGCTATTTATAGTCCCAATTATGCTTCATGGATGGCTGGGATTGATCCTAAGGGTTGCTAGGTGGAGGGTGGAGATGAGTTTAGCAAAAGTGAGGTGGAGGGCTCACATTCAACATGAGATGCATAGGTGACATTTGTGCTAAGGGGTTAGACAAGTGTCTTGAAGAGATGGATGGCTAGGATTGTTTTGGAGTTAGTTTAATGGAGGGTGAGGATGAGAGAGTGTTAGTTTACATGCATTGGTTAGGTGGAAAAAGAGGGGTAGGTTTAGATGTCATTTGATAGGTGTAGGTCAGTTACAAAAATCAAGGGTGAGGCATCAAGGTACTATTTGGAGGGTAATGAGTGGGACCATAAGGATGTGAAATTCAACTCCTAGATCTAAGGGTGAGGGGTAAGGGTGCACTAGAGAAGATGCTCATTCAAGGGTTGGTAATTTAGACTTAAGGTATGAATGCCTTAGTTCCATTAATGAGTTAAATGCCATAAGGCTTTAGCTCACTAAGGTGTAATGATTATTTTGTGATTTTCTATACTTCGACTGTGTAACCCCTTTCCATGGCTCTTGGTCCCCAAATTGGGTAAACCCAGTGTCTAGTTTGAAGTCTTGGATGGTCCAGTCACAACAAGCCAGTCGGAACCAAATTACGATAAAGGGAAGGGGTAAAATAGGGTTTTTCCATCCCAAAAAGTTTACAGATATATTTTGGAAGGGCAAGGAGGTAAAATTGATCTTAGAAATTTTCTGGTGAAAGATGACCCTTGATTCAAGTGAATCACAGCCTCTGACCACGCTGAATTACAATACTCAAGTTGAAAACTATGACAAAAATACCCGTTTGGTCATACAGGGATCTCTTAACGAGAATTGCTCCTGTATTTTATGTCGGTCTCTACTTTGAGTTATGCTTGGAAGTTTTGAGGCTTAAGGAATATAGGCACTAAAAAAATTGATAGACTGCTAATTAGATTCTCGGACAGTCATTGGAGGGCTTATGAAGCAGAGTCATTCGTTGAGATTGGGTTTCTGCAGTCGCCTATAGGTCGGGGGAAATGAGTTGTCAGACTTCCTTCAATGTACCAGCTTGTGAAATGGTCTTTCGAAGGTAGGGCAGAGACCAAACAACTGAGCCTAACCTTGCCTCATTCTGAGTTCGGGAGAATCTTTGAGGGCATTTTGTGTGTCAAATATAGACAAGGCGGCTTGTTCTATTTTAAGCGGAAAGCGATGGTGTGGGACATGGAGATATCATAATCCAATGGAAATTTGATACTTGGAAGGTATTTGAATTACAAGTATGTGGCCACTGATAGACTGAGTTTCTAAGTTTAGGTGAGCTCCCAAGAGTTGGTTGATTAGCCGATCCTTGGTACAAAATTGTTATTCCTTTTAGGGTAATTAAGGGAATCTGTTCAGATAAGTTCCACGTAAGTTCGTGTCCCTTAGACAATTTTTTGGAGGTTTCATAATTCTGGAGAGATGGTCATTGACTAATCCTGATTTGGATAACCAGGACACACATTGGCTCCATATAAGTGAAATGGGATTAGGACGCTTTTTTATCCTTTAGGGAAGATTTTAGATTTCACCCCGATTTTAGATGCCGAAGTCCTTTTCTTATACCTAAAGATTTGAAACTAAGGTTAGGGGCAAGATGTGGCCATTAATCTTTCAGAATTTGGAGATCGGATGAATCTCTGAGAGCTTCCAAGGATCATTTTCAAGTGAAGGTTTACCTAATCTGAGAGGTTGATTGTTGCCAATTTCAATGAGTGCCAACTTTATGATGAGTTTCTTGAGGTCGGGAGACACAAGGATGGATAGGGTCTGAAATTACACCATTCTGACAATGGAAGAGGTTTTAGGGGTCCTTTGAGGGTCAAAAGGTGAATTCTTTGAGGTGAAAAAGGGGTAAAACGGTAATTTTTTGCCCATAGGTCAAAAAATGTGAAAATAAAGGTTCTTTGTCTATGATGCTTCCCAACAGGAAGGCTTACATAGACGAGGGAAATTCGGTGATCTGAATGATAGATAGTGAGTTCTGGGCCTTTGAAGGCAAAAAGGGCAAAATGGTTATTTTTTCACCTATGATGTTTTGCTGACAATGATGCTTTGCTGACAAAAGGCTTATGGAGGTTGAGAAAATTATGAACAACATGAGTGGGTTCTTGAATGTGGACCCTCAAAGTCTTGTTGATGGTTTTATGAGAGACTAGGGTTTGTCTTGAAATGGTACACTTTGGGTTGTATTAAGGTATTTTGACTGGTTCATTGTGACTAGAGTATCTAGAAAGACTTCTTTGGGAATGCCTAACCTCCTAGAGTCCAAGTTTACTGTTCCTAAACCATTGGTGCTTAAAGTCTTGATGCCTAGATGTTGTTATGTTGTCCTTATGCTATCACATGAGCCGAATCAAAATTAGGGTGCTGACAGATGCCCCTCTTTGGTATGTGTGGCTTTGCCGCATATAGCAAAGAAGGAAGTGCCCTAATTTTGACTTGGGAGAGACTATATTTCTTTCTTGCATGTAAATCATGGATATTAGGTGGGTGGTTTTTTGCAATGTAGAATCGTTTTGGCTTAAAAATAGTGAAGGGTTGAATATATCCTTGACCTTGGATCAAGGTATTGAAATGAGTTTGCTTTTTGAATTGCCTTCTCGGGTTGAAAGCAAATTCTTTTGATGTTTTATAAATTCCTTCATTCTGATTTTCAAAATTGGGTCTTCACTGATAGAGGACTTTCTTGGTTTTGAAACATAGGCTATCTGTGAGTTATATGCAAGTAATCGATATTTTCTCTGACTTCTTGAGTATTACTATTAGCTTATGCACTGCATTGGGAGACATGTATGTCATCGACATCAAGCGCAACAGCTGGAAAATATTATGGAAAATAGGTCATGCAAAGGTTGTAAACACACAAACCATTTAGATGACTTATGCACTTGTATTTGCTTTTGGCAAGCTTAATGGATTTAACTTGTATGAGTTGTTTGGAGTTGCTTCTGAAGTTTGCATATTGACATATCTTGCATTTTTCTGTGTTGTATTATCATTGGTTCATTGGTGAAGTTGATTGCTCAAACATCTTTTTGTGACTATCCTTGAAAGTTTTAATGGGACTCAACAAGGGATGTTAGTGAAGCTCTCCTTGGAAAAGCTATGGAAAATTTATGTAGTCTTAATTAAACACTGCTTGGTTTTACATCAATCATGGTACATATGCGCTAAATATCATTTCTAAAAACACGTGTGGCTTTACATCGGTCATGATAGATAGCCGGATAGATCTACAACATTGCCTTTGTCCCACTTAGGCGAATGTTGTATTTTACGAGACCCATAGAGAGATTTTGGAAGCTCTCTCTTTAAAAGCTATAGGACCTTAGAGGGTCAATGCTATGCATCCATAAAGCAATGGCTACCTAGGCTATGGATTGATCCATGACAATAATTTTGTATCACTTAAACATTGTTAGGGTAGGGGATGTGCAAGGAAGAATTTATATGACTCTCTTCGAAAGCCGAGGTGGAATCTGTTAGGATCGAGTGTTGTGCCTTACCCGGGTAATAGCAACCCAATCTTTGCTATAATAGGTATAACACACAACGTTTAAAGGTGAATGTAACATAATGCTTATGTCCCACTAAGCAAGCATCACCAAGGTCGGTGCTAATAGGTCAGTCTATTGAGCGGTGACCGTCAGAACTTACAAAGAAATGTTGGTATGCTCTTTCTCGAGAAGCTATGGAAGGGTTTTTCTCACAAGTAACCCGCACTATGAATTACTACTCAAGCTTGATAGGTGCTTTAGACTATAAATAGAAAAACACTATGGCTAGAAGCTAACATTTCACAGACTTGATGGATTGAAGTGTGGCTTTGCTCATTGTCCGATGCCGAACAATGTCACGAGGTGGCCGTTAGTAAATCTTGCGGTAGATAAAGTACTAACTGGAGTGGCCGATGTAGGTAAGCTGTTCAAAAGTATGGACTAGGCTATGCCAAAATTTGAACTGGAAGGGTGGCTTGGTTGAACGTGTAGAGAAATGTTATGAGCTCTTTCCCGAGAAGTAGTGGTGGGTTTTTCTCACATGTAACCCATTTGATGTGAGGAGGATTCTTCAAGCATGATAGCCGTCCCGCTATGGCCTTAGGAATTTCACAGACTTTACGGATTGAATTGTGATGTATATTTACGTCTCCATAAATAGACATCATAGATGGGTTATACCCTACTATTGTCCCGACTTCGACAGAGGGTAGGTAGAGAACCAGCCGGGACTGAAAATGTTGTTACGCTCTCTCTGGAAGCTATGGGTTTTGTAATGACAAGGAACCCAATGCTATGTATCATGCATAACTCCCTAATGGTATTAGCGCTAAGATAATACATAGACTATGAATCGAATTGCAACATTCAGCTATGTCCGAATAACCAGGATGCTACACTGTAATTTGTTCATGGTTCAGAGAGTGCCGATAAGGCTTGTGGGAAACTTTTTAGGCTTATTTCGATAACCATGGGATCTCAAGAAACCGGTGTTACGTATTTGTTTCAACCATCCAATCTACAAACATAGTTGTCATAATACACAGGCTATGAAGTGATGATGCCTACCTATAAACCAGATAGGCGGTTTATCTGTGAAGGTATTTCTACAAAGTGGGGGACCAATACCATTTAGCAAACCTACACGACCTGCGTGGGGTACATCAGGAAGTTTTTGGGCTTACTCCGAAAGCCATGGAGATTCTGAGGAATTAGTGCAATATATCTATTTCAATCAATTTTCAAAGATGATTGTCATGGTATATAGGCTATGGATTGATGTCAACATATGTTTATACCCAGGTAGACAGTCTGTTATGTCAATGGTTTCGGCCATTTACTAGTGAGGCAACCTAGAATTCCCCATCGAACCTACGACAACCTAATTAGGGCTTTTTAGGCTTGTTCCAAAAGCCATGGAGATCACGAAAAATCAATGCTACATACTTGTTTCAACCAAGTTCCAAGGGTGGTTGTCATGATATATAGGCTATGGAATGATGTCAACATTTGCCTGTACCCGAAAGGCAATTTGTCATGCCAACGGTTTCTGCCATTTCTAGTGAGGAAACCTAGAGTCCCTCACAGAACCTATAGAGGCCTGAGCAGAGCATATCAATAAGTTTTTGGGCTTAACTCCGAAAGATATGGAGATCACAAGGATCGGTGCTATGTATTTATGTTTTGTCATGTTATGTAGGCGATGAAACAGTGATCGACATTTGCCTATGCCTGATAGGCAATCTGTGATGTCAAAATTTGGCCATTTCTGTGAGGGGACGTCCTCATTGAACCTTTTCACAGCCTGATCTTCAAGGTAAAAAATGATTGATGCATCATTTTCGATCAAATATTTCCATAAGAATAGACATTGTTGTAGTTGTTTTGCTGAAAGAGTGGACTTCAGGTTCCAGGTACTTGCCATAAGAATGGACTTTTGCTGAGGTTGCTTTGTCAACGAAGCGGACTTCAAGTTTCAGATGCTTGCCATAAGAATGGACTTTTATGAGGGTGATGACTTATTACTGAATTGCTTTACCGACAGAGCGGTGCTTATTGGTTCATGCTGGGAGATTTACAAGGTTTGCTTCAAAATTGGGAGGATTTTTTTTTTCTAAGGATCAACACTGTTTTGAAGGGGCCTTTACCCAATTTCATTGTTGAGGGGCCGGGACCCAAATTCCTTAAGAGGCAGCGGCCCACACTTCATTGCATAGGGGCTAAGGCCCAAATTCCTCAAGGGGCGGCAGTCCACGATTCATTGCATAGGGGCCAAGGCCCAAATTCCTTAAGGGGCGGAGGCCCACACTTTATTGCATAAGGGCTAAGGTCCAAATTCCTTAAGGGGCAGCGGCCCACAATTCATTACATAGGGGTCAAGGCCCAAATTCCTTAAGGGGCGATGGCCCACACTTCATTGCATAGGGGTCAAGGCCCAAATTCGTTAAGGGGCGGTAGCCTGCATTTCATTTTCTCAGGGGTCTTGGCCTAATTTCCTTGAGGGGCGGCGGCCCACATTTCATCCTTAAGGGGTGGCGGCTCTCATTTCATTTGGTAGGGGCCTTGGCCCAATTTCTTTGAGGGGGTGGCGGCCCACATTTTATCCTTGAGGGACGGCGGCCCACATATCATCCTTAAGGGGCGGTGGCCCATATTTCATTTGCTAGGGGTGGTGGCCCGTATTTCATTATAGAGGGGCCAAGGCCCAAATTCCTTGAGGGGCGGTAGCCCACAATTCGTTTTTGAGGGGTCGGGGCCCAATTCATTCCTTAGGGACCAGAGCCCAATTTATTGCTCAGGGGCTAAAACCCAATTTAGTGCTTAGAGGCTGGGGCCCCAAATCTTTGAAGGGCGGCAGCCTGTATTTTATTGTTTAGGGGTCAAGGCCCAATTTTTTTCTTAATGACGGGTGTCAATATTTATTTCAAGATTAGTATAGGAAGACACATTGCTTGGCACTTTGAGGGATGATGTATCACCTCCAGTCTTGCTTCGTTGTGAATGGTGTTCTACTGGAGATGATGCTTTATCTCGATTTGTATTAGGAGGTGACAGGTCATCTCACAATCACTATTGATGGGAGATGACTCATCATCTCCATTTTTATTCGGGAGATGATGTATCATCTCCATCTTTGTTGGGCCATGAATGGCTCTTAGCTGAGCCGTGAATGACATTTTTACTGGAGATGATGCTTCATCTCGATTTGTTGTTGATTTTCTCCTTTATCCCAGAGTCATTGACAGGCATGTAGAAGACTTTTGTAATAAGACTGAAGATGCTTTGAAAGGTTAATAATGCTGATTGACTGATGACTGAGTTTTAAGGCTTAGATTGGCTAAACTTTGCATTTGCATTTGTTTTTTAAAGAAGTTTTGAAAATTCATTTTCAAAAATCTTCCATCATTCTTTGGACAACTGGACCCCTCAAGGTCTTTAAACATTAGAGATGACCCATTGCATTACTTCTTGAATAAATAGGGTCATATTTTCATATGCTGATGACAACAAGCCTAGTCTGGGCAAGGTGTGAAAGGTTAGCAAGTTTTGGGTGTTGGATATGCTTTCCTTGAGAGAACGAGATTATAGGCCAATGTTTGAGGTCTTTGTTCTTGTTTTGCCAGAGATGGTCTTTGATGATGTGTGATCATGACTTGATATACTTGACTTAACTCAAGGTGCCATTTTTGGTTTTCACCCTAGGTGTTGACTTAATTTTGCTCCCTTTTTTACCCATATTTACCAGGATTGGGTCAAAGTGCTGTTTTCAGTTTTCACTCTGAGCTTTGCAATTTCTTTTGGTCTTTATCCCTTTTTTGCCCTTGTTTGCCAAGATTGGGTCAGAATGTCTTTTCCGGTTTTCACTCTGAACTTTGCAATTTTTGTTTTTATCCCTTTTTTGCCCCCGTCCTCAAACAAGTTTGGGCTTTGGGGAAGTGATTAGACAAGGTTTATGCTCTTGTTCCAAGTTGATTGAATGCTTGACTTGTGTATTGCTGACTTGTGCTTAGAACATGTTGAAATGCTAAGAGACTTGAACAACTGTTTTACTGAATGAACGGTTTATTGAAGGTTTCAAAGTCTGCCTTTAAGTAGAAAAAATTGGAGGGATCTAAAAATATGAATGTGAATGGCTCTTGATTAGAGGCTTATTGCAAATTGACAATTATGGT
>JAOXJP010017404.1:0-17473 GCA_025762735.1 Platanus orientalis | reverse complement strand
GAGAAGGAGAGAGAGAGAGAGAGAGAGAGAGAGAGAGAGAGAGAGAGAGAGAGAGAGAGGAAGGGCATTTTGGGGAGGGGTAACAAAGGAAAAAAAAAAAAAAAAAGCAGGAGGGTGTGATGAATGGTTTTAAAGGTGTCATTACTTCATCGAGAGAAAATCATGCCTTTCTAATGTGTATTTACCAATATACTGTTTGATGCTTGTTCTACCCTTATGATTGGTCCAATAGGAATAATACTGGAGAATCACCTTTGTTTGCAATGAATGATCGTTTCAATAGTTTTTGTCAGAGCGAGGGATATTTTCGTAATTATAAAAGGAATCGACGGTTGCAGACAAAACCCTAGCTTAAAACCCTAACTTTCCTACGCTTATAAATTCATCGCCTCCAAGCCACTCATCTTCGACTCATCGTAGCATCTCAAAACCGTAACAAGGTTAGATTTTCTATACCCTTCAAACTCTCTGTCTTATTTTTATTTCTTTTCTATTTGATTTCATATTCATATACTGTTTTGTCTCTGATTCTGTATAACGTTGAAGATCGAAAGGCAACAATGATTTCTTTTCCTTCTACTTGTTCATGCATTCGATTTTTCTCCACTAGATTTTTAGCAGCATTTTGATCAAAAACTTGGATTTATATTGTTTCGCAGTCGATTCCACACCCCCCCTGAAAAAAAATCCTATATTGGTATTTTTTCCCCCATTTATTCAAGCAAATTTGTCTCTCAATCAGAGAAAGAAAAAGCACATTCGAAGGCTTGCAGGCGGTTTTAATCTAAGCCTGTTGAGCTCAAAAGCTGTGCGAAATCTTAAAACGTATTCCTGATAATATCCTCTTGACGCCATTTTTACTACTTAGCTTGAGGATTCACAAAGGAAGACGGAGATATCAATCTCTTTCAGTCAACCCATTTCACTTAACTCGATTTCCATGCATTAGAACGAAGAAATTAACAACTTCTCTTCGATTTTACAGAGACCAATTACCAGGAACCATCGATTAGTCGCAAAAGGTCCAAACTTGAGTGAAGAACATGTCGAACCCAAAGGTTTTCTTTGATATCTTGATCGGGAAGATGAAAGCTGGCCGGGTTGTAATGGAACTATTTGCTGATGTCACCCCAAAAACTGCAGAGAACTTCCGGTGCCTCTGTACAGGTGAGAAAGGGATTGGAAGATCAGGGAAGCCACTCCATTACAAGGGCTCGGCATTCCACCGGATTATCCCAAGTTTCATGTGCCAGGGTGGGGATTTCACTAGGGGTAATGGGACTGGTGGGGAATCGATCTACGGACTGAAATTTGCTGATGAGAACTTCACGATGAAGCACACTGGGCCTGGCATTCTGTCAATGGCGAATGCAGGACCAAACACAAATGGTTCTCAGTTCTTCATCTGCACTGAGAAAACACCATGGCTGGATGGGAAGCATGTGGTGTTTGGGAAAGTTGTGGATGGCTACAGTGTGGTAAAGGCAATGGAGAAAGAGGGTTCAAATAGTGGGACGACTTCATCAGAGGTTGTGATTGAAGATTGTGGTCAGATTACTGAGAATTGATGCCATGAGGAAGAAGTGACGGATATATAGTAGAGAGAACTGATTATTTTTGAAGAGATTTTGTGTAAGAATAATGTATATTCGTTGGTGGTTTGCTTATGAACAGAGCACTATTCTAAATGATAATTTGTTCTATCAAAGATAAATTGAACTTCAAGATGTTCTAGATTTGGGTTGTATTTTGTTTATTTTTTGGTGGTAGTGTTCGGAGGAATAGAATGGCAAAATAGTTGTTGAACCCGTAAAAAATTAGTACATATGAACATCAACCATATTTTAGTTAATACTAGGACTGCCGTTAATAATCTTAAATAGAGTAGAACGGCGGAACAGGATTCGTGTAGGCGATCCCAAAAAGTTGGGATAAGGCAGTTTGTTGTTGTTGTTGTTGTTGTTTAGTTTTACCACAAAAATCATATTGATGTTTTGGCCTTAAAAAATGTGGTTTAATGCAGCAGCGTCCGAATCTTCTTGTTGCTCATAGTTCTAGTATTTAGTTGGGAAAGGATTTTTTGGAAGGGAACTTCATGGGGTGTGTTGGGTATGTGGAAGGAAAATAAAAAATAGGACCTTTGATGGTGTAAGTCATTAGAGGTAGCTGAATCTATTATGTATGGTGTCCATTGAGTTTTATGGCTCGTCCTAATTGATATGTTGAGAGATTGGTCTTTGTGTCTTCTATCTTTGTTCTTTTGGACAGAGGAAACCTAAGCTGGTCTACCTTGTGGGTGTTAAACTCAATTTTGATGGCTCTGACTTGGTAATTCAGGATGGCATGGTGAAGAGGGGTTTCATGGTGGTGGTGCAATGGGGTTTTGGTTTGTCTGCTTAATAGCATTTGACACATTTTAACCTTAAGATTAGGTCTTTACTTAAGATTTTAAAGTACTTTTTCTCAATTTTCGAAGATGGTGATTGGATTTAGTTGCTGAGTTGCATGTATTATTATGGAGAATGATTGTCTGTGTTGACACAAGTCTATGTAGACGTGCCATTGATTGACACATGATGTGTTTTTTCAATTTGGTCTCTTTTTTTTAGACCAGAACACTTTTTTGAACCCAAAACGCTTGATGTGTCAGCTTATCAGTCACCATAAAACACTAGACACTTTTTCATCACATTATTTAAAAGAACTTTGCTTTCTAAGTGTTTTGTAATTTTATGTTTTTGTTTCTCTTGTTGTATTTTAATTTTTTGCTTATCCTTTTCTAATAATATGGTTATTCATAAATAAATAATAATAATAATAATAAAAGAATTATAAATTTATCTAGAACGTTGTCACTTGCTGCCTCTCACTATACACTACTATTGTACTATTGCATTGGTGGGGGTAAAGAAAGGTCTTTTCATTTGCTGCCTTTCACACCTCTTTGACTGATTATAGGTCAAAATTATGCAGGTGCTGGCACAGAAAAGTATCATTAACCGTGAGATAAACGAATTGATGATTTAGGATTATTGCATCAGCGTGTTTTGAATGATGATTTGTTCCTTTGTGGGCAACTTTCAAATTATCTCATCCTATGCCTCTCTTTTCGTCACCTTTAGCTTCGTTTGTGTTAATCCCCATCATTTTTCTATTATTCAAAATCATATCTACTTGAGAACTCAAACAATGTAAAACTAAGACATTCATCTTACAGCCTCCAAGGAAAATGGCAACTGTTGAATAGACTTGAATCTGGAAGATAACCTGCAGCCCTTAGCTGCCCATTTCATTCTGCCAGCACCATGGAAATCTCACCAGAAATGGGGTGAGATTTTATCAGGAGCTAGACTTCCTAAGCTTTCTTTTCCATTTCAATCTATATGGACCAAGGTTCTTCTGTTTTATTCTTTCATTTAGGTTTACCCTTTTCAACCTCACTTGAATTTGCTTCCACCAACATTTTAACTCAAAACAATTGCTTTTTTTTTTTTTTTTTGGGTGGGGCGGCGGGGGGGGGGGGAATTTATTCACAGCAACATGAGAAATTTCCAAGTATACCAATGAAGCTTACATCGCCCCCCCAACCCTGGCACGCGCGGATGACAGAGTTTGCTCAATTGGCATGCATCTTACCAATTCAAATGCATCTTCAAGTAGACCAGCTCTGCCTAGGAAAGGGGGGGGGGGGGAATTTATTCACAGCAACATGAGAAATTTCCAAGTATACCAACGAAGCTTACACCGCCCCCCCAACCCTGGCGCGTGCGGATGACAGAGTTTGTTCAATTGGCATGCATCTTACCAGTTCAAATGCATCTTCAAGTAGACCAGCTCTGCCTAGGAAATCAACCATGCACCCATAGTGTTCAATTTCGGGATAGATTGAGTAGTCATAAGTCATGATTAGAAACCTTGTTTGACCTTCAACTAGACCTCCATGAGTACAGACACTAAGGTAACTAGTGAAAGTAGTTCCATTCAGCATGATCTCCCACTCCATTCTACTAAACATGGTCACTGCTTCTGCATATCCATAGACAGCAAGCCCCCAATCCTTGAATTCCAATAGAACCGATTCTTCGGCAAGTTGAAAGACCACAAAAGATCTATATGGCACTCGCATTTGGCTTTCACGTGAATCAATGCAGAACCAATGTATACAGCAAGATTGAACTCATTATACCTCACATTGTTGCCAAAATAAAAATAAAATATCATTGTATGATGTATCTCCCTTCCGCACAAACGTCAACCAGTTGCAGGAATCTTACGGAACGTCGGCCATCATAAAGTCCTTTAACACCTGATATTTTTTATGTACGACATCACATCAAACAAAATCCGTGCGTCTTTGCTGGTACCATTGTTAGCTGAATCTTAGGTATGCCAATTTTCAAAAACCGTTACACAACCTAACTACCGTGTAACTCAAGACTTATTAAGAGCATGGAGGGTCGGCCGGGGGAGCCAACCCTATAAAGTTCCACAAATTATGTCAGCCATATGTCTTGATAGCCATACAGCACTCACCAGTCAAGGGCGAGCGTGGCATATTTAGCCAACTGACCCTTTTAAACTTCGACATGTTTCTTTGCTCTAAATTTATAGTTGCCTCTTCTCTTGCCTCATTTCTCACCTTTCCGATGTGGGACAAATGCTCTTCTTTTTATCATATCATTATTCAGACGCTATGGGCTTGGGTGTAGGCCCAATGGGGCCTATAGTAAACGTTCAAAAGGCCTAGGCCTAAGAGCCCAACATGTAAGCCAGCTTAACCCACCATAATATGTATGTATAATGTAATAGGATGTAATATGCAACAATAATATAAAGAAATTTTCAGATATTAACTCATTGGCCAGGGAAGAGTTGTAACCAGGCTTCAACTTTGCCTGTAATGAGTTTGCCCGTTGGTCTTAGGCATGCATCTATAAAAATGCTCTGGGCTAATAGAACCTACTCATGCCAGCTTTGGGATAGGACCTGGGCTGAGCTCCATCTCTTTATGGAGAAAGATTAGGTGAGAATGAATTTCATGAGAATCATGAAAACGGCACGAGGGGGCAGACACATCAGTGCTGAAAAGTGATAAGTACCCCCCCAAAAAGTGTAAATCACTTTTCCGTGCTGATGCATCAGCCCCCTTGACGCTGTTTTCATGTTTCTCACGAAATTCATTTGCACATAATCTGAGCCCCCTCTTTATAGGTTGCAGGTTGGACCCAGACAAAACAATCGGTTTATTTACATCCCCTGCTAACTTCAAGTCATAGCGAAGATGCCAGCTTGCTAAGTTGGTAAAGTCTTTGGGTGTTGTACCACAGACCTGGGTCCAAAACCCGTCTTCACCTATAATTACCTAAAAAATAAACTTCAAGCCATAGTGCATTGTTTTTATCCTGAGTAAATCATAAGGAAGTAGCTTCTATACGTTATGGTTGATCAGCTAGTTCATAGAATAAGAAGGGGCAGGAGAAGGGCTGGACCATGCTAGAATAACAAATTAGAAACTAGGATAAGTGTTATTTCACTGATGAGAGGGTATGGTTCATTACAATCCAAACTAAGATGATTGGTTTTCTTCTTTTTTTGTTTTTTTTGTTTTTAAGTCATATAATAGAATCAATAATATTATGCAATAAAACTCTTGCGGCACGATCGCTCTATTATAAAAAACGCAATTATAATATTAATACTCCACATGGTTACAACATCTAGTATAAAATATTATATTATGGTATCAAGTTTTATATTAAAAAATATAGGGCTAATAATCATTCTTCTTGGATTCAATCATTATACCAATCGATGGATATTAGGCAGACATCATCACAGCATTTATAGCCCAATCTAAATAACACTTACATAGTAAACTATATTTTTACATACATTTTGTTATTTTATAACTTACATATTAAATAAATTACATAACATTCTAAACTTAATCATATAAACCAACAAAAGATTACCAGACAATTCTTTGATATATAAAAATGAGTAGGAACAATGGGAGATAGTATAAGTACCGTATATTTCATTCTAATTAGTTTTATGACAAATTTACTTGTGGCAAAGATGCATAATAATTTACCCAATACAAATCTCTTATGTGTGCATGTGTGTGTGTGTTTATTACTTTTTTATTAAGAAATATTATATAAAGTAATGATAGTTTTCTCCAATCGACGAAACAATTTTTTTTAGCAAAATTAGATTTGAGTGGGTTTTAACATAGGAAGATGAGTTCATGTAAAAAATACCAATATTAACAAATTCTTCCAAATTTTTATCAAAATTAATGAGATCAACGAAAATTTACAAAATTTGAAAAGTATTAGCAAAAGTCTATTTGAACTTTGAAACTCAATATTCCCCTAGTAATTTTGCCCAAAAAAAAAAACTCAGTATTTCTTATCAGTAAACTAAATGTAGGTATATTTCTACAAAATTTCACTAAATCTTAAAATTTTTGAACCATGCTCCCAAATGACATTTTTAAGCAACATTCAGTAACATTGTGTGATCAAATAGTAGTGCTTTGATGTTTGTTGTGACGGAATTTGCCAATCCAATAACAACCGAAAAGGCTTGAATCACTCTTCCCAAGTTGTTTATGAATTTTCCAATGATGCCTGAAGAGCCTCGGTTCGCCGAAGAGCACCCATCAAAGTTAAACTTGAATACTTGATACTAGGACTGTCCAGGAAGTTAAACCTGATAGTGTACACCCAAGTTGTCTATACCACATGTTTTGTTGGGCTGTTACTTATGTATTAATCTTCTTTAGTTTTAATTCTGAAATTGGGCATGCATTTGAATTAAAATTGAGAATTTTCAATAAATTTTCTGAATTGGATATGCATGTTTTACAATTTTGGTTAATGGGGTATGTATTTTTTATTCTCTTCAATCAATAAAAACCTCCTGCTTGGGCATGCATTTTTAGGGGTTTTCTGATATTTTTTCTCAAATAAGCTAAAATCTTATTTTTGAACCCATAATTGTGAAGATTCTAAGGCTTTTATAAATAAAAGAGAGAAAATCACATAGGAAAGATATATTACTGCTTTAAATGTCCTTGTTCCCTCTAGTTATTGCTTTCAAACTTGTCCCAAAAGTTCATCCTCTTTCAAGAGCATTCACAACATATTGCATAAATAAACCAAATGCAACCCTACTTGTGCAAGGCCCCTTACATTCCTATGATTCCTTTCTCAAACTTACACCTGAAGCAGGAAACTTAGGATGAATGTTTAAAATCTTAGCTTGTTCATGCCAACTGTACTGAGCCATCTTGTCTCAAATGGTAACGACAGACTACCATGTAAGCTGTTTGGATGAGTCAACAATAAAAAAAAAAATGGATTAATCAAAACAATCTCTAACAAGTTGGTGCAATCTCAACTGAATTAAAGTTTCTGTTTCGACTTGTATCAGTTTTGGTGTCTGCCAAGCCACACAGAGAGTGATCACTCTGATCACAACAGCCATGCTCATGCATTCTGAGAGTGATCACTCTGGTCTTTTCAACTTGGACAAGCCTGGCCTCACCTGGTTGGTCTCCATACTAGTGTTAAAGCAACAAATATGTCATCCCACTTAATCAGCTCTGCTATCTCGGTCCAAGAGGTGACAGAATGAGACCAAACAAAAGCCATCAATGCATGAAAAGCAGCCCATAGGTCAGACAAGTATTGCCAATCTAAATTAAAGGCCTGGAAAACTGCTTCCACATGTGATCCCCATGAAGTTGTGAGAATCTCCTCGGCCATGTGCCTTCATGAACTTTGGGTAGATGAGATTCTACGAGACTCTTTCATGCTATGCAAAAGTTTTCTGTCTAGATATCTCAGGGTGCCATATGCAACAAAAGAGAGCTCCTAAAATACTAAGGGAGATTAACTACATATAATTTAAAACATCAAAACAATGTTACCGATCGGATCTAAAGCAAATTATGTGTTTTTGAGTCCCTTATATCTGTCTTCTTTGTGTTTTTGAGTCCTTCATATATGCCTTCAGTGCTTTGACGTAACTGCTTTTCGTTTAATCAAGTACGAATAATATGCCATTTGGACTTAAGAATAAATAGTTTTGTGCTCTTCTATCAATATACAAGCTTTTGTACTACATGAATTATAAAGACATACCTGGGATATCATACACATATGTTTAGATGTTCCTTTGTTCCCGTGGCTTTATATTTTTTTGACAGTAAGTCTCTCACATAATATCAGATTCATTTCAGCAGCAAGAAAACATATTTATAATTCAAATAAGGGTTATATGCTTGGTGCTTTTATTTAATTAACCATCTTCTTCCTATAATGTAAATTTTATTTTTGTGCTTCCAGCTGAACTGCTGATTTTCCTCTAGATTCTCTTAGATCTATCTCATTGCATGCTTTCTGTGTCCTTGACCAATGAAGCTACATGTCAGTCAGCAACAACCCATGTTTTTTCTTAAGATATTTTGGTGTAATTAAATTTTCTCTTTTACCAGAGCTACTGCAAATGCAAAAGTGCTGGATGCTCTGTGGGGAAGCATCTGGAAAGAGCCTCACATGGTCTGAAATCTGTAATTACAACATATGAGGGAAAACACAACCATGAAATACCTGTAGGCAGAAACAGTAGTCATGAGAACTCGAGTAGTGGAAGGGTACCGCAAGTTAGCACTGATGCTCAAATGATCCTGACATTAATGGGAAGCACCAATTTTCCAAAACCTGAACCACAAGTTCAAGATCCACCTTATTTTAAAGGGAAACCTGAATTCAATATTGGATTCTTGAGACTCAAGTTACCTAGGGGGTTTCCCTAGTGATTTAGAGTTAAGGACTCTGCATTTTATGAAATGAAGCTGCCTCCCTTACAGATTGCCATGTCTAATAGATCTTTTGGACTGGATGCTAGCCAGAGTGAAGCTAATCAACCTGGCTTTCTTCTCCGAAGATTTTGTGTTTAAATCTAAGTTGGGCAGTTCTCAACTCAACCCAAACTGACCTGACTACCTTTCTCCGAGCGAACCTGTCTCAACACCCAACAATTTCAAGCTTTATGGATCAGCTAATCCTAACCTGGTTCAGATCTGGGTTAGGTTTGGCTGAGAGTTCCAAAGCAACCAGATTTAATGCGAACTTAGTAAAGCAAGTCCCAAACATTTCAGACCAACCTCACCTGACAAAAACTACTGCCACCCCCTAGTTGTCAAAATATAAAAGGGACTGCAGATTTCTACAAGTAGTCCAAAGTTTGGTTGCAATTATCTTACAATGGTAAGCAATTATCTTACAATGGTTATTGCATTAAGGATTGACCATGTGGAGTTGGCCGTCAGAGACCTCAAGTTTTGCCTTGAACAAACATATGCATTTTCACTAACAAATCTGAATTTTCTCAAAGATGAACAGGTATGCTTTATTATACACAGCTACAATTTGTCAAAAAGAGATGAAACTGTTCTATTGTTATGCCCCTCCTCCCTACAAACAGCAATCCGTTCATTCTGGTTGGGATGACCTTTAAGGTGTAAAAGAAAAAGAAAGAGAATTTAAAAAAAAAAGGAAAAAAGAAATCCAGAGAAGAAAACATATAAAAGAAAGACATTAAGAAGCCTAAATTCAACTTGTATTTATTGTGAACTAATAACAAGTCTACTAAGATGGTACCCATTTATTTTTTGGTGATTAAAGAGGGTACCTAGCTTTTATGCACAAAAATGAAACATTACAAACCGCTTCCTTCACTTTTTTCCCCCATTTCTCCAATTTACACTTTGTTATACTAATCATCAATTAACATAAAATAAAATAAAAAAAAGAATTTTGTAGGAAGTTCATTTACCAATGTTCCAATAATCCTCCACCTTCACCATTAATCAAAGCAAATGAAGCAGCCTCAGTGGCAGTCCAAAACTGTCCTTCCCCTACAACCCCCCTCAAATCATCACTCTCATCATCATCTTCAACACCATAATCTTCCCATTCTTCCTCAAACAAATTCTCAAAACCATCATCCTCCTCCTCCTCATCGTCATCATCACTGTCGTCATTATCACTAGCAATGACACCACCCTTTCTTCCCTCTCTCCTCATCTTCTTACCTTCCCTGACCAACTCTAACAACCTCTCCTTAGCCACTAACAGCTCATCCTTCGCTAACAGCCCACCCTTATCATCATATCCTTCCACCAAGAACACAGAATCCCTCTGCCCCTTCATACTCACATAGAACAACTCTGGATGCCTCACCAGCATTCCTCTCACCTTGTTTGACAACCCAAAATCCTTCCGAAAATGAGTCAAATGATCAACCAGTGTTCGCTTCTCCACTGTCATCCCCAACACCTCCCTTAACAGCCCACAAGCTCTCTTTTCTGCCTCAATTGACACGGGAGGCAACTCTCCCAATGGAGTACTATAAGGCGATACCTCTGGCAACTCTTGAAACTTTATCAAAAACTCCCGATGCCTCCGCTTCAAATTCAACCCCTTTCGGAGTCTCAAGTGCTTGAATTTCAAGGGTCTGTCGACGATTAACCCAGAGGGTCGAATTTCAGGAGCCGGGATTGGGACGGCAAGTGTTGGGTCCCATGAGGTAAGCTCGAGTGCACGGCCATATGAGGTGTCAACAGTCTTGAACCGGTCTGGGTAGTCATTGCAGAGGCGAGACCGGAAATTAGGAGGAAGGCCAAGGTCTGGGGCAAGGTGGACGAGCTTCGATAAGAGAAGGCGGTGGTGAGAGGAGAGCATGAGGAGCTTCTGTAGCTTGGTGGCCAGGGTGACGGATATGGCAGATTTGAGGGAGGATTCTTGGGCAGCATGGGCAGCAGCAGCCGGGGTGAGACGGACACAGAGTTGGGAATGCGAGGTTGATGCAGTAGATGGTGGTGCAGGGATCGTGAAGAGTTGGAAGATGGTGGGGTAGCGGTATATCATGGAGAGGAGGGAGCGAGGCTTTGGGAGGGAAAGGTAGGAGCGGCATTTGGAGAGGTTGTGGAGTGAAATGTAGTGTTTGGGTTTTGAGAGGAGTAGGGTTTTGAGCTTTTGGACGAAACGGATCTTGTTGTGCTTCACTACATGCCTGTCTAGTGATGGGTTTCGAATGATTTTAATGGATGAAGAACAAGAGACAGAAATTGAGATGGAGGGGTTTTGGGGGTTTTTGTTTTTGTTCTCTTTGTTTCTGTTGAGGGGTTTGAGAGATGAAGGTATGGGAGGGAGGAATTCTGAGTGGAGGAAGGTGAAGGGTTTGTGTTTTGGGGAGGAGATAGTGTGAGCCAATGCCATTTATTGGATGTGAACTGTGAAGTAAATAAAAAAAATTTCCTAATCAAGAACAAAGAATACCAGAAAATAACAAAAACAGAGACATGAAATTCAAATCTTGCAAAAAAAAAAAAACGATCTTTAGTTACTTGATACTGGAGTTGGCTTTTTCACGCCGGAGATAACAATTGGTCGGGATTCATGGCCAGTCGACGGCAAGAGGAGAGAAGGGGGGATACGAACGCCGGCGGGAGAGGGGATGGAAGAGAAGAAAGAGAAGGGGTTAGGGTTACCTATTCCTCGCCGGTAGCTAATTGTCGGAGAGTTAAGGCTCTGAACTCGGGTGGTTCGTCGGTGGATGCTCCGGTCTCCTTGTGCGTTGGTGGAGAGAAGAACGAGATGAGTGGTCGATGCCCTTTTTATTTTGTACACGGGTAGAGCTAAAATATCAATTATTCATTTGTGAACCTGATGGAATGGAGGAGACCCGGGGCATGTGAGCAATTAGGGCCTGTTCAAAACCAATGGATTAGAATCTATAATCTTAATGATTCCAATCGAAAGATGTTATTTGGCACAAAGATGAAAATAAGCCGAATATGATCCGGATACTGGCATATTCGTATCCGTTAGACGAATATTGGATATGAATATCCGATTAAATAAATTCATTAAGCTAGGTTAATATATTCATATCCATTGTGAATGGATAAAAAATGCTCACCTTAACGAATGCTAACCACTGCTCTTGTCAGGCAGCAGGCACATCAGCCCCGAAAAGTGAATATACGCCCACCCAAAAAGTGAAATCACTTTTCAACCCTGATGTGTCAACCCTTGACAAGAAGCAGTGATAAGCGTTTGTTAAGGGAAGCATCCATAAATCGATCCCATATCCATTAGGTTAGACAAAAGGTTATTGTCAATATTAAAATTATTTATATACTCTACTCTAATGTACATAACCCACAAGGTATTCTGATTTATTCATTATCGGCTATTTTTTAAATGTGAATATTTAATTGAATTGAATGCATGGCTTTAAATGGACATGAATATGAGCTGACAAAAGATAATAATCGGATATTTGCTTCCCTACCCGTGGTTGTGATTGTTTAAAGATAATTACCCATTATAGGAAAACCACCACAAGAATAGGTGGCAAAGTAAAGAATAGAAAAGTTATAATTTTGTGTGCCAATGCATTTCCGAATGCAAGCAAAATATAACAAAGTATGAAAAAGTTACATTTTAATTCACTATCACTTTCATTTTATAGGAAAATACAACAAAATAGTTTATTAGGATGGTAAAAAAATGTATGAAAGTTTTGTTTTTCACAACGGTTTTGTTTTGTAATTTTTTTTACCTTTAATTATGTAATTAACAAGAAAATTTTTAAGAAAAGATGAAAAAACCGAATACTTTCTCACACTTTTCCACACCTTTGCCTTTGGAAAAATCTTGGACATGGAAGATCAGATGGAAAAGATTGAATGGTTATGAATAAGGAGCAAATGTCTTGTCTTGGATTAGGTGTCCACGACACCAGGGACGTCATATAAAATAAAATGAACAAGAATATGAAATTTCTTGTAACTCCCTCTCATTTTATTTCATATGACGTCGATCCCTTGGTACCCTAGATACTAAGGAAACAGCAAAGAAACTGTTAAGATGATAGTTAAGTCAGTTAAAATATTAGTAAACTGGTTGGGGGTGGTTATAACATATTGTAACATAAGAAAGACTGTTGTACCTGTGTAATGACTTGTTTTATGAATTCTATACAAAGTGATGTAGGTGCTTATATCTGGGCATTGTTGTGTATTTAGAAATCTCCAAGCGATTCTCTCTCTCCCTCTCTCTTTATTGCACATCTGGATACCAAACTCTGGATATAACATTTATTTCATGATAAATATTAAGATGGAAGAAAATGTTCTACTCCTAAAATTGTACTCCCCCATGCTTCCGACACAAAGTTGGCACGTGATGCTTTGTTTCCTTTTATTCCTTGTAATGAGCAAATATTCTACTCAATTTGTGTACTCCTCCATGCTCTTAGAGACAAAGGCTGGACACTACAACTGCTCCCAACTAAGATCGTCCTCCAACTTGAATGAAGGAAGTGGAGGCCCAACTATTGAAGGCTGAAATTCAAAATTTGGGGGTAAAAAAGGTAACTCGCATTTGTAATTGTGATTGAACCATTTGAACTATAGATGATTTCCTCTCGTAATGTACACATGCTGCCACATAAAGATTGGTCACACCAAAATTTAAAAAATGTATATATGATTTTTAACTATTTGATTTGCAAATTATGTGTTATTTTTTGGGGGGAAGGAATATTTTGAGTGAGAGAGAGAGAGAGCATTGCTTCTTCCTTGGTGTTTTCTTCACTTATATAACTCCCAATTTTCCTATTGTACCCTTTTTAAAGTTGTCTACGGGCCAAGTTTGGCTTGCCATGAGTTGAACCTGAGTTGAGTTGCATTAGGGTTAGCTCACTATAAGCTTGATTTGTTAAGGGTTCTATATATGTATATATATTAAAACATTTAATATTATATATATACAACTTTTTATAATATTGGTTATTGAGCTTGTGTTGAGCCGTACCTAAGCCTGAGCTTAGCTATGCAAAACTCGGCTTAGCTCAGCTCGTTGATACCCTTAACCTTGAGTTGCATAGAAGGGTGTACAACATTGCCTCTATGATTGCTTTCTTTGCCTAAGCTTTCTTATTTTTCTCATGGACCATTGCTTTATGCTGCATGCCTTTTGTTTCGTATGTATCTCTCAATATGCTTCTTGGCTTGCCATGAGTTGAACCTGAGTTAAGTTGCACTAGGGCCAACTTACTATAAGCTCGATTCATTAAGGGTTCTACATATGTGTATAATACATATAAATATAGCTTATCATATTATATAATACAACATTTAATTTTATATATAAATACAACTTTTTATAATAGGGTTGTTGAGCTTGTGTTGAGCTGTACCTGAGCATAATCCTTGTACGATGAGCTTGAGCTTAGCTATGCAAAACTCAGATCAGCTTAGCTTGATGATACCCTTAACCTTGAGTTGCATAGAAGGGTGTACAACATTGCCTCTGTGATTGCTTTCTTTGCCTAAGCTTTCTTATTTTTCTCATGGACCATGCTTTATGTTGCATGCCTTTTGTTTCATATATATCTCTCAATTTTCCTTGTGTAACTTGAGTTGTTTTGTGACATATAGAGAAACTAAGCAGAGCGGATTCAAATATGCAATGGTGTAAAACAAAATGAGAAAATAATAAACAATAAAGAACAATCACACAATATAAGGTTTAACATGGTCTGGAAGGATTGCTTACATCTCACAAATAAAGACGATAAAAAACTTCCACTAGAATGGAAAACAAATAACAAAGATTACAAAACACACAAAAATGAGTTTCCAAAACAAAAAGGGAAAACCCTAAAGAAAAACCCAAAGAAATCTTCACATGACATTCTTGCCTCTTAACTACCAAAGTCTCTTGCTTCTTCTGCACTCCCCAAATCCCCCATTTATAACAACACTCATTCCAAAAAATCCTACAACAAAACCTTAAATACCCCTAAACCAGTTCGGGTTGATAGACTTGAATTGGGTCAAGATACAGATAACAATCCAGAAATAGGTCATAGGGGGCCACTCTCTGGATCGTACAAATAGACCATATTCAGGTTGAATAAGAGACACTTTCCCATCAAGTTGCATGAAATTAAGGGTAAAAAATAAAATTATAATAATAATAATAAAAAAAAAAGGGAGAAAGGGTGAAATTATTTTGAGATTGAAATCTTATAAATAAAATTTACTTCCTTATATAGATGTTGTATACATTTTTTCTTTTTTCATGCATGAGAAGATGCGTGCATTGATGGGTTAAAATTACCACCGTAGAAAATGTGTAGAGACTAATGTATGTTCGTTGCTCTTTTAAATTCTAAATGATAGTGTAGTTCTTGGAAAGATAAATTGAACTTCATGATGCTCCATCATAGGATTTGAGGACTTTGACTTGCATTTTATTTTTTCTAGTTTTTTACTTGGGAAAGTTCACTGTAAATTTCTCTAGAATTGGGGTGAGATTTATCAGAAGCTACAAAATCATGAACCTTCCCTTCCATTTCAATCTAACAGGACGACCCAAGCATTCTTCTTTTTTATTCTTCTTTCCTTCATGATTTACCCTTTGCAACTTCACTCCATTGATATGCTTCAACCTACATGGCAATCAATCATGCTAGCTATATGATCCGCAGATGACAGAGTTCGATTCAATTCACCAGTTCAAATGCGTCTTTGAGGAGATCAACACCACCTAGGAGATCAACCTTGCACTCATGCTTAGAAACCTTGTGTGAATAGACGGATATCATAAGAGGGCTCTTCCTCGGAAAAGATTCGGTGATATTATTCGTACAGATGCAACCTAATGGCGTCACGTCAGGGAATGGACACATCAGTTCTGAAAAGCCATAAGCCTCCCCAAAAAGTGTAAGTCAATTTTCGGTGCTGATGCATCAACCCCTTAATGCTGTTTGGATGCATCAGTGCAAACTTCATTCGTACGTAATCCCAGCCCGCTCTTCCAACAAGTTGTAAGACCCCTAAAGGTGGAGGTGGGTTTGAATCATCTCCAGTCTGAATAGACAGATACTGTATCAGTACCAATCAACATGTGACATGATGCCTGCATATGATGTTTGTTTGGGTCAAAGGAGCGTATTAGAATAGATACACAATACAATAAAAAAATAAATACTTTTATATTTATCAATACACCCTTTATCAGACATCGTGTCATGTCCAAAGTAAAGACTGGCATGGTATCTTTCCATTCTCCATTCAGATGGGAGATAAGGCAAACCCACAAGGTGGTCAATCTCTGCTGCTGACACTTTTAATAGAGGCCTAGAAGGGTTGCCATTCAATCTTCTCTAATGAGTTGGACATGTGATTGGTGGAATGGGATACCCAGATGGGTGCCTCACTTTGATATACTTGAAAATTTATTGTCAAACTGATGAAGAAGAAAGAAGAATACAATTTCAAGGGTAGTGACCTAATCACTAGATTTTCCTTCTCAAGGAACCAAGTATTAGGTGAAAGTGAATTGAAATTGTATGTCTTGCAGTTGGCAACTAACCCTTAACCCATACCTAAACATGATTGCCAACTCATTCCGGTAAAATGACAAACCATTTCTCACGGATCCAATAAGATGTGGGTCAATTGTCTCATACCTTGAGCTTGAACCTTCACACACCCCCGTGACCGATACGACTTATTATTATTGACTGTCATCGGCCCATGTGATCCTCTCCATATTGTTAAAATTCAGTTAACGTGTATCACATTTTAGCGGTTGACACGTGGTGAAAAAAAAAAACATAATTGAAAAGGTGAAATTTAGTTTGTTGATTTTTTTGGATATGTGTTGACCACTGAAATTTTCTCAATGTTAATTAAACTTTAAAAATATGGAGAGGATAATAACTCATCATTGCCTCTTTAGATATTTTTAGTCTATATCTATTCGGCATGTATGACAGGCTAATAAAGCCACCCAGAAACTTGCCATCTCTTACTCATCCCCACTTCAGTCCTTCTGAATCATCCCCTAATGAGTTCATATATATATATATATATATAGACACACACACACACACACAATTGGAATGGTGATTCCACCCTTAAAATGTAGTGGAATTACCTTCTTTACTTTCATATTATAAGCCCGGACAAGATCATTTGCTTGTTAGGAAGCTTTGCAGTCTTTAAATGAAGCATGCTGTGCTGGATTAATGGGTTTTCCATCCCCTTTATTCGACTTTACTTCGTCGGCACTCTTAGAATTGTTGTGTAATGCCGACTTACCATCTTTTCTTTACTGCCCATATTCTAATAAAAAGTCAGGCGTATCTTACACGACCGGGCTAAAGCCACTAATAATAAATTCAACAAGTTTGAATCCACCTACCATTACCTATTAAGATAAAAAGCAGTTTAATTTATTTTGGTTCTTCTCTACTCCACTCTACATATAACTGTAATCTTGTTGTCGAGAACACCAATTAATACACTAAAAATTAGGTGAGAACGAATCTTGTGAGAACTGTGAAAACGGCATCAGGGTACGGACACATCAGCACC
>JAOXJP010017393.1:0-17474 GCA_025762735.1 Platanus orientalis | reverse complement strand
TCTATACACAATGCGTCGGGGAAGAACAATGAAAGTGGCCTCAAACCTTGAAAGCTTAGGGTAAAGCATGGTGCCAAAGCTGCCAAGGACAAAACCCCGCTACTACCAGATTGAGTGGCACAGAATTTTGTCCTCCCATTAGCACATATGTCAGGAGCATGGTCGATCCTTATCAGACGCTTTCCATTTTCCTACCTGAAGGCCTTATCCAGTTTACTGACCACTCGGGTCCCATATCAGAGAGAGAAATCAAAGACCCAGGCAGTTTATTACCTCATATGAAGTTAACTCATCAGCTACTCCAAAACTCTGGCTTTGACCAGCAAGGGAGATGGAAGGATTCCTACAAGGGCAAGGAGGTCCTAATGCAGTAGTTTGAGCATTTAGTCCTCCACTCTAAGAATAAAGACGACACAAGAGGGTTGGGTAGGAACCCCACAAAGTAGAGGGTTGGGCAGTAACCCCACAAAGTTAAAAGTGTCTTCACATGTAATAACGACATATGGAATTGACCTGTTCGAAGATACTCCCTTCGAGTGCTTGTTTGTAGAAACACATTTGCCGCCTTTTGAAGATTTTATCACGGGATCGGTGATGCCCGCCCCTCTGAAACTTGAAGATGGAGGTTAAGTAATAGTGGATGTTCTGATTAAGGTAAATCTGGGAATGGAGGATGACTTTCGCCCTACTTTCATTAGTGCACACCTTTCCTCAGAAGAGAAGACACAGTACCTGGAATTCTCGAGGCAAAACTAGGATGTGTTTGCCTGGAATTACTCTGAAATGCTAGGATTGGATCCCAATGTGGCCATCCATCGACTTGCCATCGACCCAACCCAGCGACCTATTAAACAACATCCTCGAAAAGCTAGATATAATATTACTAACAAAATAGAGGGAGAAGTGAAAAAGCTGCTTAAAGCCAGGTTCATCCGTGAGATCTAATATCCAAAATGGCTTGCTAATATTGTGCATGTACAGAAAAAGAACGACCAGATCAGGGTGTGTATCGATTATAGGGATCTTAATAGTGCATGTCCGAAGAACGACTTTCCTCTGCCACTCATAGAAATTGCTGGTAGATGCCACCACGGGGTACGAAGCTCTCTCTTTCATGGATGGTTATTCAGGATATAATCAAATCCAAATGGCCCTAGAGGACGAAGAGGCCACCACATTTCATACACTAATTGAAATATTATTTTACAGAGTTATGCCCTTCGGTCTAAAGAATGTTGGTGCCACTTATCAGAGGGTGAAGACCTATATATTTGTGGACCTATTACATAATGCGGTTGAATACTATGTTGATGATTTGGTTGTAAAGACAAAACTTAGGCAACATCACATTACTGATCTAGACTGGGTCTTTCAACGACTTCGTCATTATAATTTGAAAATGAACCCTCTAAAATGTGATTTTGGCATATCATCAAGGCGATTTCTCAGGTTTATCATCCTGCATAGGGGAATCAAGATCGATCCTAAGAAAATTACAGCCATAGTTGAGATTCCAACACCACAGAACATCTCTCAACTTAAGAGATTATAAGGGAAACCCGTGATATCCGATGGTTCATTTCAAATCTTTTAGGATGTTGCCAACCCTTTTCACGTTTAATGAAAGAGGGAGTTCCTTCTGTATGGGACCAAGCCTGTCAAAACGCTTTTAACAGTATTAAACAATATCTACTGAATCCACCAATACTCATGATCCTGGCTCTAGGTAAGCCATTGATCTTATATGTGGAAGTCATGGAATCATCTCTCAAGGCACTGCTAGCCCAACACAACGAGGAAGTCAAGGAGCACACTTTAGATTACCTCAGTAGGACAATGGTTGGTGCCAAGTTAAACTACTCTCCTATTAAAAAAATTTATTTAGCTTTGGTCTTTGCACTATAAAAGTTGAGACATTATCTCTTCACCATGACAATTCATTTCATATCATGAGCTGACCCATTGAAATATATTATGAGTCACCCCGCAGTACAAGGGCATATCGCTAAGTGGATTGTCCTTCTCTCAGAATTAGACATCCATTATGTTCTACAATGTGCAGTTAAAGGACAAACGCTAGCAGATTTTCTGGCCGCTCACCCAATACCTGATGATTCACCACTTCAAATAGAGTTACCTGATGAGAATGTCATGTAAATCCAGATAAAGAAGGATTGGAAAATGTTTTTTAATGGTGCATCCTAGGGTCCTTCTGCAGCCCTAGGGGACAACACAGACAAATCTTTGGGGGTTGGCGTCATCTTTGTCACCCCGAACAATGGTATCATCTTGCATTCCCTTACACTGACTGAGGGGCATTCAAATAATGAAACCGAGTATGAAGCATTCATCACAGGACTTGAACTAACCTTGAAAATCCCTATAGATGACCTCATAGTCTATGGAGATTCGAAGCTCATCATTCCACAGATGAATGGTCTTTACCATATTAAAAAGCTGAGCCTAATGCCTTATTTTCAAAGGGCTAAAGACTTTGCAAGGCTGTTCAGGCGCTTGTAAATACAACATGTCAGGAGGGATCATAACGGGCAAGCTAATACACTTGCCATCTTGACAACATCTCTAACACATCCAAGAGATAATTAACTCATCATCCACATTTGAGAAAGAAGAGTCATGTCCCCATTAGCCTCACTTACAAAAGAAGATGCTATCCTTGTCTGCAACACTGAACTATCCAAGTTTGATGCACAGGGCATGAATAGTAAATCGACCATAGAAGAGGAAGATTGGCATGAGCTATTAATCCAACACCTCATGGATAGAGCAGAGCCGTCTGACCCTATAAAGCATGTAGAAATAAGATGATGTGTCACTCGATTTACTTTACAAGGTAATCAACTATACAGGAGATCACTCGATGGTATATTGTTGCATTGTCTATCAGCCGATGAGGCCAACATTGTGATGAATGAAGTGCAAGCCAAAGTGTACAGTGGACATCAGAGTGGTCCTAAGCTCCAATACTAGCTGAAAAGGCTTGGCTATTACTGACTAATAATGGTGGTCGATTGTATCGAATACGCCAAGAGGTACCGTGTTTTCCAACTACAAAGTGATTATGGCAATGTGCCTACCGAACCACTACACACCACCTCTTGCTCAGGGCCATTTTTCCAATGGGGGATAGGCATAGTGGGACCCATTACCCCGACTTCTACCAAAGGGCATCGTTACATTCTGGCCACTACAGATTACTTCTTAAAGTGGGTAGAAGCTATTGCTTTGAGAGATTAAAGCTTCTAACATTGTTTGGTTCGTCAAAGTCCACCTCATATATAGGTTCGGCATCCCTGATTGCATAATTGTAGACAATGGTCAACCATTCGTGAGTTCACCCTTGTATCGACTTATGGTGAAATACAATATTAATCTGGAGCACTCTTCACGATATTATCCCCAAGCTAGTGGCCTAACGGAGGTTTTCAACAAAACCCTCTGCCAGATCATTAAAAAGATGGTAGCTAGGCACAAAAAGGACTGGCATGAGCGACTGCTTGAAGCCCTCTAGGCATATCACACTAATTTTCGTACACCTACATAAGCAACCCCATACTCCCTTGTGTTTGGCACAGAGGCAGTTCTACTAGTCGAAATCCAAGTCTCATCACTAAGGGTTGCAATACAAGATGGTTTGATGGAGGCTAAAGTTGAAAAAATTCACCTTTCTGAACTCGAAGCCCTTGATGAATCTAGGCTTGCTGCATAACAACATTTGGAATTATTCCAAGCCCACATGGCACAGGCTTATAACAAGAAAATCAAGCTCCGCTCTTTTACCAAAGGTGAGCTGGTACTTCTTGTGCATTCATCACTCGATCCCGCAAGGAGAAAAGAGGGTAAATTTGCCTCTAAATGGGACAGTCCATATGCCGTTGAAAAGTCCTATCCTAATGGTGCATACCTACTTCAGGATGTGGAAGGTAATCAAATCCTCCCCATTACCAATGCCAGATTCTTGAAGAAATACTATCCTTATGCTAGCTCATAATGGCCTTAAGGGAACTACGTCAGTTTGATCCTGTCATATACAGGTATGTAGGCAGTCCAGGTTCCTACCTGTCCTGGATGCAACCACATCTCAAAAAAAAATCTATCTCTTAGCCGATCCCATAAAAAACTAGTAATGGTGATGGGATGCAAAAACTAAGACCCAATCTTAGGTTAAGGGATCCTAAGGGTAAAAAAGGGAAACATATGCATTACACGTGATGGAAAGGGCGTGACAAAAACCCGCATGGGCACCACGAGTAAAACAATCCACTCACGACAAGATCAAATTCTTGCTGATCACATTGAAAACCAATAATGGCAATGTGATGTAAAAATTAAGTGAACCCCAGTTCTAATGGGCAAAAAGGGATATATTACCCAAAAATCCCATAATCAAACTACGACCGAGCTTAATCCTGTTCCAGGGTATGTAGGCAGCCTGCCATAACAAGACAAGCTTAGCCCCATTGTCATCCACACCACCATCTCTCTTAGAGAACTATATCCTTCCATTCAATCACTACATGACATATTTCTCAAAGGAGGAAAGGAAAGCACATAAATTTGTGTACAAACTTGAATAAAAATTGAAAAATTTCATATAAACTATTGCTACAACAAAGGGCACTCCGTCCTACCCCTACCCTATGCCCTCAGTCATTTGTTGAGTCAAGACTTCTGAAACCCAGGAGTTTGGTGCACAATGAAGGCAACACCTCCCCATTCACCTCCAGGGTGTTATTCGCTGCATTGACATATGTTGTGCCACATTGAGGTTATGAATAGTCTCCCCGCAGACTCCATCACATTGGTCTATCTCTCGGCTCATCAACTCACCCCTGCAACGGTCCACCATGTAGATAGTCCAATGAATTGAGTTACCCACATAATCGACGAATCTCTTATGAGACTCTATGCGATTCATTACTTTGTTGAAGTGCTTCAACGCTTCCATTTGTGTCATTAACTCGTCAGCATCCCTCACTAGTGGCCCAATATCTTTTAGCACCCAGGTTTGTTGGGAAGTTAGGTCTGCCATCCTAATCTCCTCCTCCTAAAGGTGCAACCGAGCATCATGCTCTGGTCTTTTAGGAACCTTGATGTTCTTTGCCTCATAAAGTTCAAACAGAGCATCAAGGAGACACATCACCATGCCTTTGAACTCGGAGTTATATATGCAAGCCTCTATGTGATCCAGTGCATTTAAAATTTTCTGTCGGACGAAAGGATTATGCGCCTCCTCAGCGGATAGGCCAACTAAATGCCTGATCAGTGCATCATGCTCATGACAAGCCTCAGCGACTCGCACCTCTACCTCCCAAACTACAAGCATCCTTATTACATCTGCAAAAGAAATCAGTAGCATCAAACCATGAGAACCAAAAAGATTGAGCATAGAATGAATAAAGGACTTAAAGAGTACCGCGGTCAAATAAAGGCTCGACACCCTCCCTCTCAGTCAAGGAGGACCCATCTCGCTTCACGCATGATCCAGATGGTTCTCCAACTTTGGGAACACTAGAAAATTTTCTTTTGGGCGCCATGTCTATGACACAAAATGAAAGTATTCGTAAAAGTAGATGGAAGAGAGGGGCAACAGGGGCAATCCCCTTATTTGTAAACATGAATGGCTGCAATCTTTTAGAAAGGTGCATCTCGGAAAAAGATGAAATGATGGATTCATCCTGTTGTGATGGTCCAAATTTGATCAGTGCCACTTGAGCATCTTTTGCAAAGTGATGGTCCGGCATCGTTGGCAGGAGGACCACGCTAATGCCGCTTCAGGGATATATGTATATATTGTCACGATGTTTGCCGTAAAGGGCATGATACCCAAAAAGGCACAAACGATCGTAGCTTTTGATCTTTGACTTTTATAAAGTCAACCATATTTTGCTCTTATAGTGTTAAGGAACAATCGCTCAACCTTTAAAGTCAACCCATTTTGACTCTCATAATGTCAGACAACATATGGCTCTTACAATGCCCATGACATTTACAAGCAACCCCATGATATCTGACTCTTATAAATTCCACCATATCTGACTCTTATAAAGTCAAATAACATATGACTCTCATAATGTCTACAAGATTTGACTCTCACAATGTTAAGTAAGCATGACTCTTATAATGTTAGTTATATTCAATTCTTATAAAGTTAATCTTACTCAACTCTCATGATGTTGAGTAAAGAAAATGATTCAAAGCAAGAAGAGAGAAAGATAAGATAATAAAAGACAAAACATTATCTTTCCTTTCATTTCACAAAAAGTTCTTACATCTTCTCCATTACATTATTTTGGGAAAGTGAAAAGGAGGCATTTGCATAAATCCTCTTCTTTGGTTAGAGAAGATCGAATTTGATCACCTTAATTGACAAGCTCATCACAAAGACGATCTATGTTGGAAGAAATTATATAAATCCTTGATTCGAGAGTACTCCCCTCAATTGCCCTCACTTCCCGGGTAGCTATGAGAGCCTCAATTCGAGCCTGCACCCTCATCAGCTCCTCTTAGGCACCGATCAAGGCATTATCGATGCTAGTCACTAAATCATAGACTTGATCTAGCTTCTCCATCAAGATCTTCTTCTTAACCTCTACCACATCCAAATTAGCTTGGGCCTCGGCATTCCTCCCGATACTTACAAGTTTTGATGCTATTGTTGATTATCTCATTAGAGATGCAAAATACATCTATACCCCTTATCAAAATCCATCATTACAAATGTGGGTTTTTACGTCTTCGGCAAGGGTTGCTAAAACCTCATCTCGTGTGCTTGCAAGGTCAAGCAACAAAGATTTTAAGGCTACCATCAACTCAAGCATCTCTTAATGAATCACTCGCGTTGAAGCAATCTTGGAAGAACACCTGACGGCACTCACGGTACTTACAATCTCATCTGTATAAATACAAGAAAAGTGTTAGCGATGGTATGCTGGAATGCATTAACAACAAGGAGAAAAGCTTACCATAACCCATGGAGGGATTTCAATAGGATCCTGCCTCGTGGGGAACTCCTCCTCAACAGCTAGATTGAAGGTGAAAGAGAAGTTCAGTACATGGGAATAGATGTATGAATAACATGAATAATGTAGAAAAGGATAGCATACCTTTCTCAGCGATTACTTTATCCTGAGAATGATCTTCATTTACTATAGATGATTTCAGAGGATTTATGTTAGCTGTCAGCCCCTCTCCGACCAGGTCTTCTTCTTGAGTTGCCTCTACAATTGGTTCCTTATCAGCCACAATGTCATCTTCCTTAAAGCCTGAGGTGGATGGACTAGCAATGACCTGACCTGGGACTCATCGGCTTCAAGAGGGCCATGTGCTTCGGACATCCTCACATCAGTGGAGCCAGAGGGTTCATCATTAGCATGAGCCTCTTTACATGTATCCCTGGTTACCTGGTCACTTGTTTTAGCAGCAGTTGTAAGTGATTCATCAGGACCTTTACAAGCATTGTTTGATTCATTGGCTAGTGGAGCTCCTTCCCCAGAGCCGTCAGTCCATCTTTGGTAATCTTTCTCGGAGTCCTCATAATCCACTAATTCTTCTATCTCTGATATAACTACATCTTATAGGTTGTCAGGGGGATAGAAAGGCCCATAAACCCTTCAGAGTCTTGCGAAGAATTCATATCCGCTCCCTTAAAGTTCATGCCAAACACTGACTCAACCAGACTTTGTTGTTTCGTGAGAGTACAGATAGGATGGGTTTTGTCTATTGGCTTGGTCACCAAATCTGGCTCTGGGATACGATGCTCCACCACTTCAGTTACTCAAGGATGACTCCTGTTAATGACTAATTTCTACACCTGAGGGGGCTTTGGTTCTGCTAAGTCCTCTGCGAATGCTTGTAAACAAATAACCATGAAAATAAAGGAACTCGGAATAGTAAATATACTAGTCACAAGTATACTTGGATATGCTCTTCAACAGGTGTGGGTGAATGAGGACTCCATGGCTCTTGCTCGAAAGGTGTACGGGAAGACCCACCAACTTCTCGAATACTCGAAGAGGTCCCTATGTCAGTAGCACTTTTGGGTTTAGCATCTTTAACTACACCATTCCCCTTGAAAGGGATATAGGGCTCTTTCCTAGTTGTCTCGTGTGATGCAACTAAGGCTTATTGGACCTAAGCTGCTACTTCTGCTGCATTAATGAGCTCATCATGAATAAGCTGGTCAATGGCAAGAGAATACTCGATCGTAAAATGAAGTACCTCATCTTCTCCCAGGCATTTCTCCATGATTCCATGAGCATATTTAGATTTAACAAATGGTAGGCTCCTCCCGTGGTAGCCAACTCCTTCCTGATATTCTCTATAAAATTAGAAAATGAGTTATGGGTCACTAAAGAGATGTCTTGGCTGGTAGAAATATATGCTTGGAGTTCCCTTATGATACCAGTCACCTTCTTGAAGACGTAGTCCAGAAAATGACCTTCTAAGTCATAACAGTTCATGATGGTGATTAAATCTTGCACTGTCACCCCATGCTCCCATAAAGTCACTATCTTTCATTGAATTACACTATAAACATCATATAATTGATGATGGGAGGCATAACGTTGAATACCTGACGACTCTCTTGATCTTCTAGGCGCTCCAGACCTAGTAGGAGCAGTATCTCATTCATCATGGCTCTCGGGTGCAACCCTTCGTTTGGTGAAAATGTGAGAGGGGTGGCTGAAAGGCTGTACTAGGCCTTGCTCTTATAGCACGGGTAATATGTTGGCCAGCTGCACTTGATCCTCAAGAGTCTCGCCCCCTGACACGAATTCTCTAGTAGAGGGGATTTCATAGCATTTTACCCCTTCCGTTGTTTGCAGGGGTTCTTCGATGGGATAACCCCTAATATCTTCAAAATCATCTTTATGGATAGGAGGCATCCGTTTAGGCTCTCTTGTCTGTGTAGGAGACGGGATGCGTTGGGGTTTTTTTCCACGAGATTTGTTTCTCTCACTTTTTTTCCTCTTTGGTTTATTTGGCTGTTCTTCCTCTTCATCCTCTTCAGTGGCCGAGGGAGATGGTGGAATCGCCTCTTTATCTTTTTGATAGCCTTATGGCCACTTATTAGATCTCTGGGGCCATTGTATGGCCGATGTCTTCTAGGCTAAAGCCTTATTGTAGGACTTGTCAGCCATTATTACAGTGCTTTGTCCGTCATAAAAAATAACATTAGAGTTGACCTCGTCCTTGTTATATCTTATAACAGAAAAGAAATGACTTATACCACCATTTGACATAACGGTAATCAAATTGAATGTTATCTTGCTCGGCCATTTCCTTGGGTATAACCTACTATTTTCATGTGGGTGGGAAGGGAAACAAGTCCTTGAAAGCAAGAGAATTGGTGAGCAAATCTATGAAAATTGTAGGCCTTCACGTGAAAATGATTGTCCCTCTTCTAGGTTAGTTCTCCACTCTTGAGAGAGCAAAAGTACACCCAAGCCTCTCCTGATAACGACCCGTCACCTGTTAGGGTTTGATTACCAAATAAGTGATCTGAGATGAGGACGAGCTTCTAGGTAAAACAAAATAACGCAGCAGGACGTAACACCATCTCCACTCTTTGATTCTTCAAAGTGTTGATGTATGCGATCTTAAGAAGATCTCTCTCTCCTCTCTGGTAAATGGAAGGGAAGTGCAGCCCCAACCACGCACAGAAATATTGAAGGGAAAAGTACACCGACTTCTCCCCGATCTAGCCTTCTTGGAGGCTCGCTTCTACAATGTCTCGCAAACCACTACATAAGCAGTAGAAACTAGGGACCGCTAAGTTCATGCGTATCCCATTAGCAAGATTAACGATAACAATGAACACACCAGGGCAAATACGTTCACCCACATTACTCGGGAGAGCCCATCTACTCAAAAAGGCTACAAATACCCCAGCCAAGAATGTGGGGCTGTCAATATCAATACTCCATTGGATATTATCCTTGATCTATGGTAGAGGTTTACCCCTAGCGGACATACCTAGAGAACCCTGGCAAATGCGGCCAAGCCAACTGCCTTATGAAACACTCACATCATTGAATTCAAAAAAATATCTGGAATAGTCTCTGACATGTAGCAAAAAATGTCTCGAAATGCTTGTTGAAGGGAATGTACTCTTCCATTAACCTCCCCTCAAAAGGTAAGTGGTTTACACCAATGAATTCCTATAAAAAGATCCCTAGCTCACCATATTGACATAAAAAGGTGTTGGTATCAGGGAACCACCTTGAGATTGCCTCTGCCACCATCGCATAATGCTTATCAAAGCTGCCAATGGAATCACATAGTGCTTCGGTCATTCTGACAGCATCTATCTCTATACGGTAATTGTTAAGGTAGTGCTCAATGAGAGCCTCCAATTTTCCTTCCTCTGACTGAGAATGAAGAAGATCCTCTGTAATTTTGGCCAACCCATGCCACTTCTCCCAAGCGAATATTTTGAATTAGACTCTTGAAATTGCTTGTAGTGGAGCCCTTAAGAGTTTCCCCTTCCTTAATGGAGGGAAGAAGTGTGTCATGGACTAAGTTGTCTCGGAAGCTCCATCATCCAGATGGCACCAACCCTTGCAAACGTGTCTAATATAGTCAGGAGGGCTTGGTGCATGATCTGTTATCTGGTCAAGGAATTCTAGGTCAAACAGGCTTCGACTATGAACCCGTTCATGTGTTTTGCGAATTGGAGAAAGGAGGCTCTCGCAGTATTCAGGGTCGTACAAAAGTTTCCTTCTGGGAGCCATAAATATGCAAAGAAGATAAACCAAAATTAGAAATTAAGTATGTACATTTTAACATCTTACAAATATTTATGCGAGTGTGTGTTTTTGGTGGCGAATGTGAATTCTAGTTTCCATTCGCGCACACTTTCGTAACAATGAAAATCAATGTTATAACACTTTGTTGTGGACGAATGTGAAACTTTCAACCCATTCGCGCCCAACATCTTGTCAAGCAAGGAGAACGCGAATGGGAGGTGCCTCAACCCTCGAGTGAACGTAGGGAGACTATTTCGCAACCACTCAAGCCAGTCCAAAGGTGGCGAATGGTTGCTGAAAACCCCTGTCATTGCTTAAGACGAAGACTAAGACTCTCAGATGTGCCTTAGGGCTGAAAAATGGTCAGAAGGGAGCCAACATCTTTAAAATGCATCCTAAAATGCTCGTATTCACAAAACTAAGCTAATCATCTAAGTAAAATTAGCATTCGGAGGTCTATCATTTACCTAGGATCAAAAAGGGTTTTAGGTTCAAGAAAATGAAGAGTTCATGCAGAGGGGTTTCCCATGGCCTGAAAACACAAAAAATGGTTTTGGTATGTTCACTAGGATGAAAAGTGATGATTGAAGGTTTGAAATCAAATATCTGATGTAAAAAGGAAAGGGTTGAAAGCTTCGTGCATTCGATAATGGCAGAAGTTAGAATTTCTCTTAGAATAGTCGAAGAGATGAAGGGAATCTTTTTATACCCATGGGGGTAATTTGGTTAGAACACAAGGTATTTGAAAGAGCACGCTTGTTGATAAGGGTAAAATCATCATTTCATTCATCATCAGCAGGTAATTGAAGAGACGTGCACCGCCAATCATCATTACCTCTCGAAGAACGCAAATCCAAAAATTGTGTGTGAAGGAGAAAATAAAATTCCATTTGCTCACATGTTGATGAGCGAATGAGGAATTAGTTCTCTATTTGCCACGATGTTATTGGCGAATGATAAAAAATGATTTTTATTCGTTATAGCCAAGATTAAAAGTTTTCTTTTTAGGGTAGCAGAGAATAAGGTGGCCAGGATTCTTGCCTACTCTTGGCAAGGTATCCAATCTTTGAGAAGTTAAAGTAGTGGCTTCTAAATCTATGAAAATGGTCGGATTCAAATTTTATAAAGTATAAATTCTTTGAAGTACACAATATTCATAGACAACCATCTTGTTTGGTTTAGAAGGATTTAACAAATAAAAGTAAGCAAGTTGGGATGAAGTATGAAGTTTCAACTATTTCAACAAAAAATACAGAGATTATGATAAGACTGGAGAAAGGGATTACTTGTCCATTCATTAAAAAGGCATAAAAAAACAAATATCTTTCATGATAAGGAAAATCAAATGAAAGCTCTAAGTCTATTTTAGAGTGCTTTGGAGATAGGAGTCTGTTATTGAAGGATGACATTAGCATCATCCCGCTTAACTACTTCTTCGGCGTGGGTTTTGTCATTTCCCCTCTTTTGTCTAGTAGTCAAGACAGCTTTGGCCTGAAAAATCAGTTGTTCTTTATACTCAACAACACCCTCACTATCTTCTAGGGTGACATAGTAACCATTCATTTGATGTCAAAGGCGTGCATATTCTGCCTTAATATAATGAAAATGATTTGCTAACATTGTCAACTCTGCGCTCACAAAGCTCTCTAGACAAGTTGCTTGTGCATGGTTCCAATTCAAGTCAACTATATTCTCCTCTGATTCTTTGATGAAGGCTTCAAGATTAGGAGAGGGTTAAGCAAGCCTTAAGGTTTCCTTGTCTTGCGCTATGGTAGTAAATGAGTTCAAAAGAGACTCTACAGTCCTTCTAATCCCAACATTCTTGAAGTACATCTCCACGTCATCCAAGCAAGATAAGGCTCTAGCCCGAGTACATGGCAATGTGATTTCTGTAGGATCCATCTCAGTGAGATCTCATAGGAGGCGAGTCCGGGCTCCACGTGATTGTATTGCATTATCATGAAAATACTCAAATTCCACTTCACTATAGTCCCATGGTGGCAGGACCTCTTCGTCTTCAAAGGAAAGTTCTGCATAATGAGAAAAGGAGTCAAAATATAAAATGGCCTAAATACTCTTAGTGAAGACAAATGCCTAAGACAGGGACAGGCTTTAGAGCTGGAATGGGTTCATATTCTGAAGAAGATTCAGTTTTTGATGATAAGGCAGCCGCCGGTATAGGGATGTTATCCTCGAAATCAGTCGAGTTAATTACTGGAGGACTATCCTCAGAATCTGATGAGTCAAAGATAAGCAGGACTACGACTTGGTCTTGTTGTAGGAGTTGATCTTGGATTAGTTCAGGACCTAAGTCTCATTTTTCTAGGATGGATATCAATGGTAGGAGCAGAGGATTCACCCTTGTTTATCCTTGAGGACTTTTGTTTGGGTGCCATTACCTGAAAATAACAGAAGAAATAGATTTTTCTTAGTATGAAAATGCGAGTGGCATAAAATGTGGTCGAATGTGGATTAAAAGTATCATTTGCGCACATTGAATGTCTTAAACTTAATTCGCGAATGACACGAGGAGGAGTCATTCGCAGCCCACTCAAGCAAGCAACTCACTGGATAAACCAGGAGGCTATGAATGAGCTGTAAAGGTGATGATCACCTCGAGGGTGATAGTCAAAGCTAAAAATAGGAAAGACAAAATATAGGTAGAAGGTTTGAACTTATGCCCTGAAACCTCTCCAATGATTTTCTTGGTTTTACAAAGATTTTCTCTTCTTTACAAGAAAAGAAATCAAAATCAAGAAAGAGAAAGAGAAACTGGTATTCTTTCTTGGTGTAACATACCTCAAATAATCACCCAAAAGAAAGAAAGAGGAAAAAGATAAAGGAGAGCTTACATTTTTAAGAACTATGGGCTAAGAAAGAAATCTGAACGACTTGTGAAGTTCTGCTATAGATGAATAAGCTAAGGAAGAAGAAATATGATTTATATACTCGTGGGGGTATATTTGTTAAAATACAGAGAATTTGAAAAGTCTTGAGAACAAATAAAGAAGGTGTATCGACAAAAATAACTGAAATCCGTTATTTTGGCCTAAAAAAATGTACCGTCTCTTGGTTGTACTTGTGATGCATTTTCTGAGGGGAAAATTGTTAAAACCTCAAAAGTGTGCACGAATGTGAAATATATTTCTCACTTGCCACAATAATCTAGGCGAATGGAAATTTAGATTCTCATTCACCACGAATGAAAGGATTTCAGTTACTCATTTTCGCCCAAAAGTGTGTGCGAATGTATTCACACACTACGAAAACCAAAAACTAAAAACTAGTTTTATCTCTTTTCAGGAAGTTTATTTTGGATAACCATAACTCTTATGAGTTCCTTAATGGCCCAGGAGATGGAAGATGGTGGATTCTCGCATAGAAGAATCACCTAAATCCTTGGGATAAGATTTGAAGAATCCCATCTAAACAAAAATGATATGGAAGAGATAGGGTTCTCCTCAAATGAGGACTCTTCTCTAAACTCGTTTCTATGACCTATAAATACCGACATGCATGCAGGAAATAGGAGATACAGAGAATATACAGAAAGAATTAGAAGGAGGAGCGAGGGAATTGAAGGAGTTTATCATAAGGCAAACCCATTTGTCTCTTGGAGTTCTATAAGCTATCTCTCTTCAAAAAGAGGAGCGAGTACGTCCATTACACCTCAGCAACCTCCCCAAGGAAGATATCATAGGGAGCTTGAGAATGATTCAAGTCATAAATAAGTAAACTTGTCGGTTGATGAACAAAATGTATTCTATACAACATATTTGAAAGAGCATCATCTCTTCTCCTTTTTCTTCTTCTTTTTCATATGATTGCAATTCTATCTTGTGATACAATACTGAGCAACTTAGAGTTAATCAGAGATTGACTGTGCTAAACGAATGTAATTAACAAGTCCCCTAGACTTGGAGTTTTAGTTCCCCATATATAAAATAATAAACTAGTTTCTAAAAACGGATAGGTAATTTGTCCAACAAATTTCGCCTTATACACGGCTCGAAATTTGGTGTTACAATTATGAAGCGAAATAAAAAAAGCAAAAGGGCCTTATCTTCTTTATCTACCTTGACATCGACTTTAATTGTACAATTGATTTAAGAGTTGTTAAACACATTTGAGTGTCCCAACAGATTTGCACCTTCTATCTTCATCCCATAGAATTGCTGCTTCAGATATAACTTGCTGGTGAGACTTTTTCCCATGTAGAGTTATTCCAACTTTTCTTATAAAACTAGTGTCAAATCTTATCAATAATGTTAAACAATAAACTATTTACAAGACAAATATGAATTATATTGATTGCTCTCATCTTTATATCTTGTTAATCATCACCTTTCATCTCCTTAGACTTACCTTTCTTTCCTTGCAACGCCTTGTACAAACTATGTTGTATTAACACATCATTCACCCCTCTTTATTAAAGTGAAACTACCATTTCCATCAAATTTTTCTATAAAGAACTGACCTCTAGAAGCCTTTAATTATTTCCATCATGAATCAATTAAATTTTTTTAGAAAACAACCCTTTGAATACAAAATATTTGTTCTCACCAGTTTCTAGATCTTTCTATTCCAGCCAAACACAAACTAGATGATTTGATACCAATTGTTAGCGTAGCAAAAACAACCATGAAATTCCACGTGATAGGATGCAGGCCTAAACCACACAAAATCTATACAATAAAGAATAAAACTTTAGCAACGAAATCAATAATCACACAAGATGAGGATTTTTATGTGGTTTAGTAATGTGCTTACATCTATGGGAGAAAATAAAATCTTTCTTCACTATAAACATGTGAAATCCATATAAGGAAATATGTTTTTCTGTAAACCAAACCCCACACCTTTTCCCCTTGTATACCCTCTCTCTTTTTTACTCTCAAACCCTTAAAGAAAACCCATAAGAACTCTCTTGCGGTTGCTCGTCTATCTCTCCTCCTTTCCCCCTAACTTTATTAGGGATTTCCACTTCCCTTTGGCTGTCAATGACTCGTAATTTCCAATGAGTTTTTAACTCCAAGTTAAGTGGCCACCATTAGATCATCTCATCTAACGATTGTCTGTAAATAAAGACGTACATGCCCAACAAAATTAAACTGTTTTGAATGTTGTTGCACTTGCATATACTAAAGTCATAGGTTGGATGCTAGATTGCATGCCAAAAAGAAGCAATAGTGCAGCTCAGTTACGTAGATGCTTCTCATAGAACTAAGATCAAATCCTCATTGCAGGCTCCAAAACATCTGTGCTGCATTTCTTGGAGGAGAGCAATTCCCTTTGAGGCCACAGTGAAGAAGCATTTTTGCCCATTGTTGAATTGTTAATTGAAGTTGCACTAACCTTCATCCATTGTTATAAACCTGTATTGCCAATTCACTGGCCAAACTACTTGAGGTTAGAGTGTCAACAAAAATGAAAGATATATTGATAAATTATTGTTTTGGTAAGCATCTTTTCCATTGACAATGAGGCAACTTTATTAAATAGACGAAGGGTTAAGCTTCCCCCATTAATACAAAATGAAAGCATTAGGTGTATAATGAAATTAAGGCTAAAACTTCTTATTTGAAAAGTCTTGAAATGCTTATCGGTATTCTTATTCCATATTCATAATATTATATAACTAAAATTCAAGGATTTACGGATTTTAGAAAACTTGATGAATAACAATAAATTTTGGGCTTCAATAACACTTAGGTATTACTATAGAGCTGGGATTAGCTACAACAACTTAGAATGCCTAAGGTTGGAATGACATTAGGGCTGATACATCAGCGCTGAAAAAGTGATATACATTTTTTTAGGGGATTTTTTTTTTCACTTTTTGGAACTGATGTGTCAGCCCTGATGTCATTCCAAATTTAGCCACTCTTTAAGTTGCCTACCAAATCCTCAGCGATTAGGATAATACTCAACGAGAGAGATGTTTCTAGAAGTGTTCTAAGAAATTACACAGATTGCAGGTGTATACATCAGTAAATCTAGTGCCTTGTCCAAATGCCCAAAAATCAACAAACTCAACTTTACCTTTCTACTTCTGTTGATTTTTTGTCATGTATCAACCACTGAATTTGCTGAGCCATAACAATCTAGAAAGGATCATATCCACCGTTGAACCGAGTGTCCAAAGTACAAGCCAAAATGAACCCAGGATCCTCTCCTATGACTTTAAGTCTTGCACACGTTTTGCATATGTATGCGATATGCACGTGTTCTAAAAATTGAAAAAAATATCTCAGATTTGATTTTTTTTTTTTTTTGAAATACGTATTCACTGCAGACACATGCAAGACATCTTGCGACACAGGAGAGGATCCCAAACAAACTATTTTTCATTCTTTTTGGTAAAAAACCAGCCGGAAACTATGCTGTGGACAGCACCCCATAAAATTTGAAAGGGAAAACATATGCTTCAGTCAAAATAGTAAATTCCTCCATGTCCCAGACTCAAAAACCGAGTGTATAGGTTTTCAAACTATAAAAACAGTTTTCAAATAAAAAAAATAAGTATTCATAAAAATTACAGAAAAGATTATATATGGAAATCTGCTTTTCCTGATGTATTAGGATGACATTAGGGGGTGGACACATCAGTGCTAGAAAGTGATAAGCACCCCCCAAAAAGTGAAAGTCACTTTTAAGTACTGATACTCAGCCCCCTGATGTCATCCTAATACATCAGGAAAA
>JAOXJP010017382.1:0-17475 GCA_025762735.1 Platanus orientalis | reverse complement strand
TCTCATTAGAAAGGTAACTAAATAACCTATCTAATGACACCAAAATAAGCCAAAATGGTAAGTTTTTCCCTTTTCCCTATGAAAAAGTAGGCTAAACATAAAAAATGGGATTACTCTAAACAAAACAAGAAAAAAAACAACCAAAATCTTGGCACTATTGGCCTTATTACATGGACACTGAAAATAAATGTTACCTCCTATAAATGTTACCTCCATGTGTGGATCCTACCAAGGCCAAGTGTGGGCCCCACCTTGCTCCCATGTCCTCATCATAGAGATAGCCATAAGCAAAGAAAACTCTTTCTTTTTTTCTTTTTTGCAAGGGAAGTCCAAGATCACTCTACCCAATTTGTCTACTTATAAAACAATTATATAGATATAAGATTCAGGCTTAAAGCAGTAAGCTTGAGTTTGGCGAGCCAAGGCAAGTCTAAGCCGAGCCCACTGCAATCTTAATGAGTTGAGCCTAAGCCTAATCCTTTTGTGATGAGCCTAAGCTAAGCTGGGTAAAGCTCAGTTCAGCTCATCTCATACATACCCCTAGTAACTCCTAGAGTTCCAACAGTGTTAATTCCATTAGGCTTATCCTTTCCCTTCTCCTTCTTCTATTTTTATTATATTTTATTACTGCTAAATTTTTATTACTCTACCCTAATTTAGATATTTTAATATTGGCAATCTCAATATTCTGCTCAAATCCTATACCCGACTTTCCATATTCTCTCAAACTCATTCCCTACTTCATTTGTTAGGTTCTAATGAATTCCATATCATACTAATACTCCGGGCTTCTATATTGCTTGCTGATTTGCTTATAAAACTCTATAGTTTCCTATTGATGTCTCATATTTTTATCACTCAACCCTACAATAGTCTTTTCCATATCATACCCATGATTTCTTATTTGCCGACCCCTAATAGTTGGGAGAAGGATTTTTTTGTGTGTGTTTCTTGTACCCATGATTTCTTGTTATCCCTATTGTTGTGATTATCCGCTTTATAATTCCTACATCAGACACTTTATAATGCCAGCCAATTTTACAAGTCTAGAAACCAAACCTCGAGATCATTTTCATAAAAAAAGAAGAAAAAACATCCGTTAGAATACATTATTCATTCTCATACATATTATTTTGTCAATATTTTGAAGCTGATGGTTACCATATATTAATTTACCAACTATCAAAGTTCAACTTCAAGACAAGTACTAATTTTACAGTAATGTACTGTATAAGTAATCAAAAAATTATCATATCTATCATGTTTCAACTTTTAGTACCTCAACTGAAGCTTCGACCATCAAATCCTATCTACTTGTTAGTTCAACTGTCGACAATCATTTATAGACAGCATACCAAGATGTAGTATCTTCAATCTTGTGTAAACTAATTCACAAATAAAAAATCAACTATACCTTGAAACAACTTTAAAACCTACAATAACAAAGGCCATGTGGCCGTTTGTAATTTAATGTTGAGGCTTATAATATAACTCTCTGCCTTTCATTTCTAGAGAACCAACGTGACCAAATATTTGCTTATTAACATGGGAATTGATTTGACAATACCTATGAGTACATAGTATAACAATAAAAAAAAAAGTGTCATGCACTAATTTGATAAAGCGTGTATGCTGTTGATGGCAGATAAGCTCAGAATTAGGAATATTGAGAAGCCACTGTATTATGAAGCTACTTTTAGCATGTGGGTCAGGCATTCAATCATTTGGCTTGGTGTGCTGTGACAAAGGTTAGAAAATTTGCAAAGAAGAATGTCAAGAAGTTTCACAAGTCATGGTAACCAACTACCTCAACAGTCTGTCAATCAATCTATATATTTCCAGTCATTCACCGCTTCAACTGGAAGGGAAGGATAATCACTCGAGGGCAGAAAAAATCAGTATATGACTAACATGCAAGCCTACCCCCATGCCCACCCCCACCCAAAAATAAATAAATAAATAAAGGAGCCAGGGGGGATGGCCTCAAGAAGTAAATTAGTTGATTGCCAACTTCAGGGGACGATTCTATGGCAATTATAAAGCAGCAAGAAAGGAATGCTTCCATACCACCAGTGGGGTGCTGGATATCATTAGAGTTTTCTAATAAAGTTTCAAGCCTCAAGACTCATGCAACAGATAGGATCCTAAAAGACCATGGAGGAAGTGCAGTAGCAAAACGGAAATCAAGGATTATTCTTTTACAAACAAAGATGATCTTGTCATTGGATCAACCCCATTCAAAGACTGAGCTCTAAATGCAGATGGATCAGACAGAAATGAGTAATCTAAGGTGGTTTATTCAGGACAGCAGTGGGCAGATAACTTTGGTCTACTCATTGAAAGTTGACAAAAAGGGAATTGATTAATGTCTTAGAGATAAAAGCTATCCTCAATCAATTGGTGAAAGATCGACAGATAACTCAAGAAATGTACTAGATTGCATGTCAGGAAAAACCAGTAGCTATGAAAAACTAGTGTGATCGATTAAGATTATTATACTGAAAGAGTCTTCTAACTATTAGGACACTACTATTATTTTTCTAGAAGCAAATTGAGCTGCTTGGTTTTCTTGCTTCCTCTTCACTCTTAGCCATAGCTTGTACATTACTCAATTTTGATCTCCATATGGATCTTCTGCATTATACATGCCAATTGTAAATTTTTGGTGTTATACTTGCCGGTGGGGCCTACCAAACCCCAGAACTTATCCTAAAAAATGGGAAAGAAAATAAAAGGTGAAAGTAATGTCACCGCTGATCCTTTTTAGTGAAAGAAAAAAAATACATGAAGTAGAGTTGCTTTACAATAAAAGAAAAAGGAAAAGAAGAAAAAGGAAAGCAAGATTAGTAACACATCGTTCCTAGCTTATTATAAAAATATTGATGAGCTAATTACAGCTTCCTGAACTCCCCACTACTGTGGAATCTAAAAAGGTCTTGAAGTTCAATTTCAAGCCTTAGGTATGTTGTATGATAACCAGAAACTGATGTTTGAGCTACCAACTGAAACCATCATATTTAGTTTGAGAAAGCGTGAGAAGCTACTCTATTACGGATCTACTTTTAGCATGTGAGTCGAGCATTCAATCATTTGGCTTGGTGTGCTGTGACAAAGGTTAGAAAATTTGCAAAGAAGAATGTCAAGAAGTTTCACAAGTCATGGTACCCAAACACCTCAACAGTCTATCAATAAATCTATATCTTTCCAGTCATTCACAGCTTCAACTGGAAGGGAAGAATAATCAAACAAGGGCACAAAAAGTCAGGGGATGACTAACATGCAAGCCTAACCACACACCCCCCGCCCCAAAAAAAAAGAGAAGGGGGGGGGGGGGTGGATGGCCGCAAAAAGTAAATTAGTTGAATGCCAACTTCAGGGGATGACTCTATGGCAATAATAAAGCAGCAATAAAGGAATGCTGCCATACCATCAGTGGGGTGCTGGATATCATTAGAGTATTCCAATAAAGTTTCAGGCCTGTCATGCAACAGATAGGATCCTAAAAGACCATGGAGTAAAGTGCAGTAGCAAAACGGAAATCAAGGATTATTCTTTTACAAACAGAGATGATCTTGTCATTGGATCACCCCCATTCGAAGACTGAGCTCTAAATGCAGATGGATCAGACAGAAATGAGTAATCTAGCTAAGGCAGTTTATTCAGGACTGCAATGGGCAGATAACTTGGCACACATTTAAAGTTGACAAAAAAAGAATTGATTAATGTCTTAAGAGATAAAAGCTATCCTCGATCACTTGGTGAAAGATCAACAGATAACTCAAGAAATGCACTAGATTGCATGTCAGGAAAAACCAGTAGCCATGAAAAACTAGTGTGATCAATTAAGATTATTATACTGAAAGAGTCTTTAACTATTAGGACACTGCTCTTATTTTGCTAGAAGCAAATTGAGTTGCTTGGTTTTCTTGCTTCCTCTTCACTCTTAACCATAGCTTGTACATTACCCAATTCTGATCTCCATATGGATCTTCTGCATTATATATGCCAATTGTAAATTTTTGGTGTTATACTTGCTGGTAGGGCCTACCAAACCCAAGAACTTATCCTCAAAAAATGGGAAAGAAAAAAAAGATGAAAGTAATGTCAGCACAGATCCTTTTTAATGAAAGAAAAAAAGTACATGATGTAGAGTTACAATAAAAGAAAAAGGAAAGCAAGATTAGTAACAAATGTCGTTCCTAGCTCATTATAAGAATATTGATGAGCTAATTACAGCTTCCTGAACCCCACTACTGTGGAATCTAAAAAGGCCTTGAAGTTCAATTTCAAGCCTTAGGTATGTTGTATGATAACCAGAAACTGATGTTTGAGTTACCAACCGAAACCATCATATTTAGTTGGAAAAGTATAAACTGTAACCAGAATTACACACCAACATGACCAACAGTTTTTATTTTAATATCTTAATAAAAAATGGCATATCTTGCCAGACCACGAGCTACTAAAAGCTATGCAAATTGGCAAAATAAACATGATAAATGTTGATGTGCAATTTGATAGATCTAATTTTATAGAACTTACTTATGGAGAAGAAGAAATATCCCACATAAGATAAATGTGCCTGCGACTAGAAACCACCCAACAATCACCAAGCTGCAACCATTAATATGCAAGCATTCAGTGAGAAAATATGACATACATAAAAGTAGACACACTTGCAGGATTGGATAACTTGAAAGGGGATAAGAAACAAAAAAGGGGTGTTTTTTCTCTCACCAGTACACAAGAAACTGCATGCCCAGAACAGAAAATACTGCAGCCAATAATCACAATGATAACATTAGAAGTGAGACAAAGCATCTATATATCAGATAATCCGAAACTTCTAGCATGTGATTGAGAGAATCGGTAGGCTTACAGAAACCAAGAAATGCCAAAAGAAGCATCACAGCAGCGATTATAATAAGAGCCAGTCTCCTGCGGTACACAAAATTAGATTAAATTGATGATTGGAACAAATCCCACCAGCATCTGAAGCACAGAGAAATTTGAAAAGGCTTTATTTACACGGAATCCAAGACTTGTTGTATATCGTTTGAGTTATTCCCCACTCGATTAGCAAGAGTGCTAGCAGAAGAATTAATCTTCGTTTCAATGCTATCAATCTCAGTCTGGAGGTCAAAAGGTAGGAAAGCCTGATTCACATTGATCTGCTTTGCTGAAGCAAGATAGCCTGACACATTCCTAAGGTTCTCCACAGTAGTATTTGCCTGCTTCACAACATATTTAAGTGTATGGGTTGTACTCCCATGAAATTTTCCCTGGCCAGTGTACAAAACTACGCATCCAATGCTGAAACCACCAAACAGAACATTGATGGAGTTACACAAGATCGGTTGAAACAAGTAACAAATCAGCAGGAAAGATTCCGAAAATGGAAAATGAACTTACATTGCAGCAATGGTAAAGAGTATGAGAAATATAAGAGAGAGAGCATAAGCCAATCGAGAATAGCCATAACGACTTCGTCGACAACAGCAATAATAGAAACAGGAGAACAACAAGCACAACCCAAAGCCCACGAACCAGATAGCAGCAATGAAGAACAGGGGAGAAGCGGTATAACCTACAGACTGGATTCAAAAGCCAATTTAAGTGGTTGAGGGAGCTAAATTGATCAAACCAATTCAAAAACAAACTAATCACAGCTGATAGATTTGATTTCAGATTCAAAATACAAAAAAAAAAAAAAAAAAAAAAAAAAAAAAAAACCTTAAAAATTAAGCAAAACCCTGTTGAGGTAATCAATTTAGTATTTCAAGAAACTTACAGCTCAATTAAAACTAGTAAAATCCCAGATGAGAGAATTGTTTCATCATTCCAAAAAAAAAAAAAAAATACAAACATACAAATGGCATTCAAGCAAGCCCAGACAAAAAATATTGATTCAATATTCTAGAAATTCATAGAACATTTTTTTTATGAATAAAATTCACAGAACCATAAAACAAGGAAAACCCAGATGAGAAAATCGATTCAGGAAATCTAGAAACTCACAGCCCAGTAATGTGTGTTACTGATATTCCATCCACCTGTATAACGCTTGTTCTCATTAAGAGGGTCTCTCCTGTGGGTTCTATCAGCAGCTAATATAAGAGTTGAGTTGTTTGTACCATTTCCCTCAATTACAGACCTCCTCGTCCCCCATAAAACCAACCCAGCTGATTCCTCCCCATCAATCACCTCTGTAAGAAAAGGGAAAAAATTCAAAACCAAACATTTTCCTTCTTAAAACAAGATCATGTACATTTGCGTAATTAAAGGAAAAACAAATCAGAACCAAACATTTTCGTTCTTATAACAAGAACATGTCAGAGAAATCAACTTCCTTAACCCAGATCAAAATCGAACAAAACCATTTAGAAAAACTAAAAATAAAGCAAAAAAGAAAAGAAAAAGAAAGAGATGATTTAATAAGTAACAAGAGAAAGTTACCCGGAATGGTTATCGTTGGACGATGGTAAGATTGAGAGGTGCCATGAGAGGATGAACATACCATTAAAGATATGAAGAGAAGGGTGGATAGAAGAAGACAAGCCTGTGATCTGAAACAAAACATGATTCTTCACTCTCTCTCTGTTTCTCCTCTGGTTCAGTAACTTGTATTGCCGAAGAAGATTTGAATCAATGAAAGCTCCAATTTCCGAGATACACAGAAAGAGATTTATATTGTTAGAGGGTTGGTATTTTTTTTATTCAAAATTGATTTACCTGTATAGTCTGAAAAGGACAGATTATTAAAGATATAGGATACCCTCCTTCCACTTTATTTTGTGTCGGTAATTTTACTCTTGTTCCAAAAGTAACCCTGAATTTGGAATAAGATTATCCCAGAAATAAATTAATGATATTGCAAATATGTGATATTATGATCATACAATCATATTAATTTTTTTTTTTACCAAAATAAAAATCATTTTAATTTTTGGGTCTGATCTCTGCCTTGGCCACTCTATAATCTACATACTTAGGCTAAAGAACCATCAATTAGATTTTCTTCCCTCTAAGCAGAAGAGTGTGATACAAAAAATATATTATGAGTAAAATTTTGCAGATTAGCTTTGAGAGCATAGTTGTTGAATTCACCATATCTACCAACAAATTATTATTTGATATGGTTACACTAATCGTTGATTTGTAACGAATTAATGTGCGAGAAGGGTTGCATCAAGCTAATTAAGATTTTAGTCGATTTGTTATGTTAAAGGACATGCTATGGATCCTTTTTCAAGAATAAGACTAATGACATTGTTAGATTTATCTTGTATTTAGGCTAATTTCTTGGATAAAGAAATTCTTTTATATTTAATGACTCAATATCGATCTTTTTCATGAATAAGACTAATGACATAAACTTAGATTTATCATGTACTTAGGCTAATTTCATGGATAAAGAAAGTTAACCTTTTGAACTTAGTGGACTGACATATGTAACTTAAAATGAATTAAGGTCACATATGATATGAGCAAATTAATGATAATTCTCTAGCCAAACTACAAATCAAGTCAAATTATGAATTGACATTTAACAACATTTAAAGTTCAAAGATCAAAGTGGATTTACTTTAGAACTTTTCCTGCAGCAAGGCTGAAGAACCAGGGGGGTTAGGTGACACATGGACAGAAAAAGTGAAAAACACCCAGTAGTGATTCAATTTTTGTGATGATTCACTTTTTCCACCTGCGTGTCACCCGGCACCCTAATGCTTCCGCCCCACTACAGTAAAAAAGCTACAAAAAATCCACTTTGGATCCTAGTGACTCTATGTTTGAAGAAGGGAACCAAATGGAAAATACTAGATTGCAAATTATCCAATTAAAAAAATTGGAGAAATTCTTACCTATAAACTAGGTTTTTCATTTTTTGTTTTGTTTTGTTTTTGGTAAATGGCCAATAAGCTAGGTAAGTATGGGTTTAAATGGATTTCTACTTATAGAAACGTGGAAGAACCTTCAATCAAAATCCACAAAGTAATATTTTTGCTACCCACCCATAAGGAAGTGTGTGAAGTACTCCTTAATATGATGGAAACCTACTTTAGGAAAGTTAATACAAAATCAAAGGAAGATACTTATGTTAAAAGAGAAAAGATATGAAAGAAATAAAGCAGTTTCCTTTCACATTCTAATGGAAACTTTACTAATTTTTTCTACAATTGGTTAACCGCTAACTTGTTTTTTTTTGTGGCTTAATAGAAATGAAAGGCTATTTTGGTCAGAGGGGATAAAATGGCCGAACCGTTGGAGATAAACAAATAGGTAAGAGGATTGGTTTTTAGTTTTCAAGAAAAAGGCCGACAAACCTTTAGAACAGCCGCGTCTGGTGTGGGTCACCTGCTCGGGCCACGTATCAGATATTTAGGACCACACACGGTTTGTCTTCTCTGGGAAGGATACTAGGCTACTAGCGACAGAAGGGTGTACGGTTGACAGCCTTTCAAGAAAGCTACGTGTCCTGCGGCACTTATTTGTATGGAAAGGACCTGCTACACCTTATTTGTCTGTCCTCTCGTGTCCCACGCACAAAAGGTGAGCTGTATCTTGGTCCGTACTATATAAACATTTTTCAAACGAAAAAAAAATAAAGAATGATTGTCAACTTATAGACAGTACAGACACTTTTTCATCACAGAACATTTTCCTCCAAAATAAATACCCATATTAATCTTATAGGTTTAAAACCACAACGAAATTCAAAACAACGGTCACCAAATTCAAAAAAATACCGTCACCTGTCGTGTAAGGATACGGAGGAAAGAGGGTTTTGTGTACAACAGATTCTTTCCCTTATCTTTAATTGGGAAATGCCTTGAACCCTCTTTCTTCCGCCTCGGATGTTGTGAGGACCATTAAAGTCACCCTAAGGAGAGACTGACATTAGAGGCTGACACATCAGCACCAAAAAGTGACTTTCACTTTTTGGGGATGCTTTTTTGCTTTAAAATTCCACCTTTAATTATAAATAAAAATTAAATAAATCCACCTTCCTTTACAACAACCTCCTTTAAATACAAAATCTGTGTTTTGAATTTTGGTTCGAGCAATTTTTTTTAACATTTCAACCTTATACACAACACATGTCATGTGATAATTTTTAACGAACCGAGCTAGGTTTGGAGCTGGGCTTGTTAAAGTTTAGCTCAACTCGGCTCAATGCCACCCCTAACCCTAAATGGAGTGGGATGGTAATAGGATTCGTGTAGCTAACCCCAAGTAATTGGGACAAGGCTTTGTTGTTACTGGTGGTGCTGGTTGTGGGTCTCGTCAGATCCTTTCTAAATTCCATTTATATTGACGATTACTATGTAGTCCTCCTAATTATATTTCAACCAAAGAATTGAATCTTTATATGAAGGATTGATAAAAATAGATGGTAGCTATTGTGCATTGAGATAAAAAGATCTGAGTCCAACAATTTTTGTAGCGGTTGATAATCCCGCCTATGAATTCTCAATCCATCCAATCAATTCTTAAATTGAATAGGTTAATCTCATAGTTAAAACCTAAGGCAACTCTGTCTAATGAACTACAACAGGATGATGCTGAACAACTGGTTACACTATAGTCTTAGGACCAACTTTGCATTTCTAGGAATTGATTGCCATTATCCAATTATATTTAATTTTAGTCTTTTAAATCTCATAGGTGGAACCTATTAAATTTGGGTACTGATATTTGTTTCCTTTCTATGAGAAAAAGTGTGTAGCATAAAATAAATTATAGCAACTTTTTATAGATTAGCATTTACATATGGATTTCAAATTCATCATATATACCTACCAACAACCTCTAAATGGATTTACTTGAACATATTAATAGCGAATTAATTTTCAAAAATGGGTAGATTTTCTGGTCTGGTAGGGTCACTCGAGCCCGCTACTGCATTAGCAACTCCGCACTACCACTGGTGGGTGAGGGGCAGACATCAACTTTTAATCTACTTGCTATATAATTAAGGGCTTAATATCTATCTTTATCACCTTTTGAATTTAGCTCCCCAACTTGATGAATCAGTGTCAAATTGATGTTGAAATAAATCTAATCGCTTTTAATTACTAGCCAACCCACAAATTACAATATATGAAAGGAGCATGTATCAAATCGAACTATGAACAAACTACTTTGGTTTAAAGTTGGATCCAAGACCTATTGTGTTGGAAGAAGGAACCAAGAAGAAAAAGAGAACATTTTTTTACCTCATGCTTTGGGAGTGGGAGAAGAGTCCATACGGACCATACTGAATCAAAATCCATAATTAATACTAACCACCTAAAAAAGGAATATGAAAGAGCAAATGATTTTTGTAATTGATATTATGGAGCAAATGATAATGGCCATTTGATCGAATCCAGGATTGAGTCAACTTAGGAAAGCAAATTCATAACCATGGAGAGTACATTTTTTCAGAAATTAAGGGAAACCCGTTTTGTATCACATTGTTATGGTAATTATCAATTTAACTAATTTTCTCTTCGTTTGGGTAATCAAGGAGATTTTTATTAAAGAAGACAACATGTTAGATTGGTAAAGCATGTGGTTCTCACCACAGACCTAGGTTCCAAACCCGTCTTCACCTATTAATTACTAATCAGTAATCACTGACCCTATTGCTTATTCAAATAAAAGAAAAGGAGATTTTGATCTTTTGTGGCTTTCAAGAAATGCCGGGTATTTTATCGAAGGACAGAAAATCACATATTAATGACAGTAATTCTATTAATATTATCAAGTGATTGTTGGAGATTAGCACTCCTATAAACACAGTGTCACCTCTAAGAGGAAGGCATGAATTCAAGATTCATTGAAGATGCCAGCTTGTTAGGTTGGTAAAGCCTGTATAGGGTCATTCCATGGTCTTGGGTTTCAAACCCGTCATCACCTACTAATTACTAACCACTGACCCAATTGTTTATCAAAAAAAAAAAAAAAAAAAGAGGAGATTTCGATCCTTGGTGGCTTCAAGAAACGAATGGTATATATTTTATCAAAAGTCAGAAAATCACATATTAATAAGGAAAAAAATGTTCTGTAACGAACATGTCTGTAGTGTTTATGGTGAATTACAAACTGTCACATATTGTGTTTGGGGTTTAAAACAGTGTTCAGGTGTAAAAAAGAAACCAAATTCATAAACATGTGAGATCATGTGTCAATCAATGGCAAGCCTACATATGCCTGTGTCAACACAGACTCCTATTAATAATACTTTATCAAGTGATTGTTGGAAACCAGTACCATCATAAACACGGTGTCATGGGTTCAAGACTCACTTTAGCATCCCACAAGTTATTATATTCTGCAGTGCACGTCTCGTGTTGTTCCCTAAAAACAAATCTCAGATTTCTAAGGTTGGTACTCGTAATCTCTTTTATTATTACATTTTCCTTTGTCTACAGTGAGCAAGAGTACAAACAAAACAAGAGACTACAGTTGGCAATCTCTTGAGACAGCAGTGGCCTCGCGGCATATTTTTTACCGGAAAAGACTTCCTTTGGTTTTTTACTCCCCTTGATCTATATTCATAATTATGGTAATCCAAGGGGTCTACCCTCAATTCTGAATTTTAGGGGTGGGGGTCCACTCCTTAGAAATGTTTCTGGTCACGTTAAGGAAGGAAATATTCTCTATTTTCCTCAAACGTTTTTAAATTTCAATATGTACCCCTTGTAAAATTGCGAAAGAAAATTCCTAATCTAATAGCTTTTGTAAAGGGGTTGTAATCATAACTATCAAAGCTCAATCCATTCTATAACCCTGCGTTTGGTTGTCACTTGGGATGAAAACATTTCATTTTGGTGTGTAATAAAACCTGCATTAGCCCCAACAAAAATGGGTTGATTTCCATTCATCACCAAATTATGGCGGATAGCATAAATTATTTCATTTTATAAAGAACACAGGATGGCTTCATTCTTAACTTTAGTTATAGCCTTTTTTTGCAGCCACCTCTAAGGTAATCATTTCATTTTAAATTCTCAAAGCATCTTTAGTCACGGGGGAGATGGTTCGTAATAAACTCGTTCAAATTTATACTGATTTGTTAATTAAAATTAGAAATGAAGTCATCTTAGGTTTTTCTGTAAGATAAAATGATTCAAGTTTCCAAGTACAAATTGTCGCAAATCTGAATGAGTTCATTTTGAACCATCCCCTTGTGGCTACAAATGCCTTGAAAATTTCAAATGAAATGATTTCATTACATATGGCTGCCAAATGGAGCCTTATGAATATGAGTGGGTTCATTTAGAACCACCACATTGTGGCTTCAAATGCTAAGGGAATTTTAAATGAAATGATTCCATCACTGGCGTTAACCAAACATGGTCTAAATTCCCCAAATGAAAATTCTGATACAATACTTTAAACCTAAAGAGGGTAACACCGCTATCCCAACCATATCTTCGTTGCTACTAATTTTAAAATGAGCATAGACCTTCTACAAGCAACACTTTGTGCAATATCAAATGTAGAACTCGGATTTTACACACACACACACACACACACACCATCTATATATATTGGGGTAATGATGGTCTCACCAGTGCTAAAAGGCCAATAATAATGATAATACCCCTGTGCCGCTTTTCCAACCTGTTGGAATAAATTAAGTATATTAACTCTAACGTTTCCTATAACCTTAGGGTCTTAGGTGGTGAGGATTATATACGCTGACCCCTAACATGCGCCGATGTCTGCCGATGGTAAAATGGGTGGAAACATCAGCGTCAAAAGTATTTTCACTTTTTGGGGGTGAGTGTAAAGTACTTAGTCACTTCTGACACTGATGTAGACGCCCCTTAACCTAGGCATTTGCCTACACCGAGTGTGGAAAAGCCTCACCGGGTCTTAGGAGAGACGGTTAATTGCTTTAATTAAGATGATATTAGAGCATGTTTTAGGTTGTTAGTTCAAACCTACATAATTATTCTCCTAAGCTCTTTGTGCACATGTATGCACATCCTATGGACTGGCACCTAACTCACCCCCGCATTCATCGTTTAAGAGTGTCCCTTATGAGGGGGAGTGTCGTTGGAATATATTAAGTATATCAACTCTAAACTCTCCAATAACTTTTGGCTCTTAGAAAAGAGGGTTAACTGCTTTATTTAAGATTGCCTTTAGTGTTTCCTATAGATTATTACATGGCATCCTTGCATAAGTTCCAAAATCCTAAGAATCCTCACTTTTAAGATTTCCAGGGATCTTCTCCTGTGGACAGAACAGATTAATCTACCGGTAGAAGAGGGTTTTTTTCTCGCTAAGCTACGTTTATGGCATCATCTATATGGAAAACAGATTCTTTATAGTCGCTTTATAAAAGGGTCAATACTTTGTGTTACTTAATACAGAAATTGTCACTAAGAAGGGAAAGGGCATTTAAAGGCCTTTTTTCGAAAGAAAAAAAACACATCACGGTTGTAAGGACTTGTTAAGGACCCATGGTCTTGCTCATTGGCATAAAAATATAAAATTAAGAAAAGAAAATAAAGCAGGCCATTATTGAAGCAACCATTGAAAGATACTTTACAAAGTAATCATAAGGTCGTTTAACTCAACATGGGTGTGCAACTTTAATAATGTGTTGTTAGACTCCACGTTTTGAGTGGGAGATTACCCTTCAATCAAGGTTTGATTACGTCTACAAGGGAACAAAACAGTTCACACCACTCAATCCTCTCATGTCCGCTTAAAGTTTTGTTAACGTCTTGCCTATTTCAGAATGTGACGCTGGGCTAAAAAATTTAAACACTTGAATGACCCATTTCGTATGTTTTATTTTATTTTTTTCGTAGTGTATTGCACTCCAAAATAGGATGGATACGTTAACAAGACTTTAGGGGATAGGAGAGGATCAGGACTCCGGTCACACACTTCTTTAGTTGCTTTGCGTATTCATCAAGTGCTCATTGCACTGGTACAAATCAATGCGTGACACATTGCTTGACAAAGGGTATTATGGAAAAATATATGGTCAAATAGGGTGTTATAGTAAAAATAAAGAGACAGATATCCTATGTATTTACCAAAATATCCTTTGCTAGGCATCATGTCGCATTTGTACTGGGGTGATATTTCTCTAGTCAGATTTGGAGATGATTGGAAACCATATGGGGGTACCATGTGAACTTATTCGAGATGAAGACAGCATAAATATCTCTCTCATTTTCAATTGTTTCATATAATGCTTAAAGAAATAAAGTGATCCTTCTAGGGTCAAAGCCACATAATGTTATTTGGCCATGTGTTCCAATCAACTTCAGTTTGATTAAAGAGATATTATTCTCTTATAATCTGTTCGACAGCCACCTGTAATGTAATCATTTCATTTGAGTTTCTGAAGGCATTCGTAGCCATGACATGATGGTTTCCTAATAAATTCATTCAAATTTGTTGAACTACAATTAGAGATAAAATCATCTTAGGTTTTTCTATAAAATGAAATGACTTATGTTATCAATCACAAATCGCTACAAATCTGAATAGATCCGTTACAAACAATGTAGTTGTGGCTACAAAAGCCTTGAGAAACAAGATGAAATCACCTACGATGTCTGGTGGGACAAGACACAGTGGAGTGAGACCCATTCACTTTTGAACTGTGTCTTACCCCATGAGTCAGTCACACAAGGAGGGTAATGAAATGACTTCATTACATAGACACAGTGGGGTGGGATCAAAAGTGAATGGATCCCACCCCACTGTGTCTTGCCCCACAAGTCATCGCACAAAGACGGTAATGAAATGACTTCATTACATGTGGCTGCCAAATACAGCCTCACTAAAAAAGCACGTGACATGATGCTGACAAATGGTGTGGGCAAAACACGGATTAAAGGAGGGTGTTACAGCAAAAACATAGTAGATAAGGTAACTGTATGGTCCTTCACACATTCTTTTGGATTAGTTCTGGCTTGATATGGGGCCAACCGCTGCCTTGTTATTGGTTTCATGGGCAAAATGAGTTGAACTCTGGTGCAATAGAGGAAGGTCTCATAATGTATGAAAGGAAACAAAAGTTTTGAATATCAAAAGGAATATTATTAGAAAAGTGGTAATGCCAAAAGAGTTGCAAACAAATTTAAGATAATAGAGGCGTGGAAGAACTAAGTAATTAAGGGCGTGGAAGATAAAGAAGAAGATCACAAACTTGTATAAATGGTTCAGCCTAGTAATGCTTTGGCACATGGCAAGACAGAGGTGTCTGTTACGAGAGTGGATCCTTTGTCCTAATCTTTTTATCTCAACCAATCAAAACATGAGGAAAAGCATCTCTAGGGTACATGGACTTTCTTTGTTATGATGGATCATACAAGTGTATCTAGATTTAGCGGGAACAAAACACTTGTTTTTTTTTCGAAAAGGAGCACAATAACATCTCCCAGCTTATAGAGAAAAGCTTTAAAAGGTAGGGCCTAACTTCCAATGCAAACTGACAATGGATACAAGGTGATCGTCCAAATCGAAATATACAAGCATGAAAATATATCAACCTTTGTGTCTCCTCTGAAGCATGTCACTTGCCTAGACTTTTAGGCATGTGAAATGCACATGCATTGCGTTTCCTCTGGAACTCCCAAAACAAATTCATTGTACTCAAAAATTGAAAAACCAGACAAATTGAAATGCACATGGAGAAAAAGATACCAATCTTTGAGTTTCCTCTGGAACATATCACAAGTATAAATCTTCTTATTCACTTCTTCTTGCCAAAATACCTTGACTTTTAGATGAAAAAGAGTATCATTGTTGCCATGAAGAAAAGTATGATTTGTTGATCATATAAATTTCACATATATGATCAACAAATGTCATTGTGTCCTATAAATTGATGTTTCTCAAATCCTTACAAGATCCAAAATCCAATATATATAGACCAGGAGAAAAGCTGAAGAAGCAACCACAATTGGGTTTGCCTTCATAAAAAAACACCTAAGACATGGAAATTTGGCACTGGCGTATAGTCCCTTCCCATCCAAGGTCTTTCTAGAATCTAATTCTATCCCTCTTGCATACATTGTACCTATTTTTTTTGTTTTGGAAATATAGTAAATTTAAATAATACTTGTTGAAGGGTGAGGATGATAGTTCTATCTCAATGGATCTTACATCATCTCTAAGAAGAGTTCAAACACCTTGTCCATCCATTTAATACAAAGGGTTTGAGAGGGAGGGAGACAAAATAGTGGTTTGAGAGAAAACCAGAAGAAATAATTTAGCGACACAGGAGAGGGGTTACATGTAAAAAAGAAACAAGGAATTTTAAAAAATAGAGATAATGAATAAAAAAAATGAGGGGGGAAAAGTTGGTGGATAGAAAGAAAAGGATAAGATATTGTAAGAAAATGAATAGTTGGAAGAGAAAGCAGAAGGATATAGAAGTAAGTAGTGGATTTGAGAGGGAGGATGAAGGGTTTGAAAAGATGTAGCAGTTAGGAAAAATTAAATCCTTCCATTGTGAGAAGTTGGGCAAGTAGACTAAGAGAAGAGGAATGGAGAAGGACAGACTTAGAGTGAGAATAAAATAACAAAAAGGGTTCTCATCTCTTGATAAAATTAGGATGTTGGGGAAGGGTAGCAAAGGATTGGGAACAAAATCAAGGAAATATGAATTTTGAAGAATGAGGAACGTGGATGACAAAGAGAGTATAGGAGATGAATGGATAATGGGCTACAATTAAATGATCAATAATGAAAGGGAGTAAATGTTCTACTCCCAATTTGTTTGCTCTCCTGTTCTCCCCGACACAAAGCCTGGGGTGTATAGGGTTAAAACAGTAAACACAATTTTCAAAAAAGACATCACATGCTAACCTTTATGTCTGGGAGCATGGGGGAGTAGGCAAATTAGGGGTAGAACGTTAGCTCCCATAATGAAAATAAAGCAAAAAAAGAAAACACTTGTTCTCTATGGATGTTGGGATGGAGTCTGATGCAAACCGAAGCAAAAAGGAACCAAGGATTCAAGTTCCAACAGGCCCAATCGATCTGGCCTACTAGCGGATCGATCCGGGCAGATTCTAGTAGAATCAGGCATGCAGACAAACAAGCACTAGAAAGGTGTGAGATCGATCCGACTATCTTGGCAAATCGATTCAAGGCACCTGGATTGATCCAACATGTTGGCGGATTGATTTGATGGCGATGAAAAAATTTGAAAAGTTTCATGGAGCGTAAAATACCCTAGTTTCGTGGGGGGGGGGATCAACTCGTTTGATATATATATATATAAGGTCTTTAATGCTGTCTAGGATTATTGTAAGGTCATTACAAGGGTTTTGCAAGATTTGAGAGAGTGGTAATAAGGCTTAAGAAGGATTTCTCTTTGAGTTTTTTCAAGGTTCTCTTCGTTGAAAAGAAAATGTATGTGTGTGAGAAAGGAAAACTTGTAGCTTTATATTCTTCCATTATAGTGAAATAATTTCTGTGTAGTTTCATGGTTTTTCTCCAGTTTAG
>JAOXJP010017371.1:1725-17475 GCA_025762735.1 Platanus orientalis | reverse complement strand
CTAACTAACTGCACAGACGATAACATTCAATTCCTTATAGTTTGCAATGTATGCTTTCTTAACAGTTTCATCCCACTGTGCTTCTGGTATTGTTTGTCTGCTCCAACCTTGTTGGACAATCATCCATATAGATAAATCCATGGCTTGGAGATATGAACTCATCCTTATTTTCCAATATGGATAATTACTCTCATTGAAAAATGGGGGTTTTGTGGTTGAGTAAGCTTCTTCTAAGTTGGTCATCTAGTGTTTTCTACTCTAGAAATTTTTTTTATCTTTCCACTTCACTGGTTAGACTGTTTGTGAGCAGTCTAGCTCTGAAACCAATTGAAAGTCCAATATTATTTCTAGAGAGGGTGAATAGGATAATTTAATTTCTTAATCTCCCCTTATTGATAATTTTCTTAATCTTGATTAATTTCAGCATAGAGATTTTGATTAAAAATTTGTTTTTCTATGAACCAATCATAGACCACAATGTTCTATCATACACTGTAGTTTTACCTATAGCAGAGCAAGAACAGGGTTGATAGATTCCCTATATTCAATTTATTTATTCTTATTGTTTTAACTATTGCATGTATAATTGCAATAAATAAGTAAATGATGAATTCAATGAATTAAATACAGCTACTAGAGACAATCACCAAGTACACACAACACAATAATTTTATAGTGGTTCGACACAAGGCCTACGTCTACTTTTAAAAGCTCACAACTGAGCTATATAATTTTATTAAGATTTAATAATTACAATCAAGGCTAAAATTAAATAAGGCATATCTACTACATTCAACTGCTCCAGCTAGTGTGGTCTACACTTCCAATGTCTCTGACGGAAGTGTCAAGTTTACACTATCGGTATCTCTAGGGAGAACGGTCTACACCTTCAATGAGGTGCCTAGGTCTACACTACCTGTGTCTCTGGTGGTAGTGTCACATTCTCAGTGTTTCCAGCGAGAGTTATCATAATTTCGTATAAATTTAAATAACTTTACTTATCTCTTTGTAGGTTAATGTAGCTATTAGCACTGTGTGGGATTGCTCCTTTTGAGCAAGTTCTGAATTTTTAAATTCCGATTGAGTTTTTGAACCGAATAACTCTTGAGATAGCTTCTTAATGATATACCTTAGCACAAGCAAGGAGGCTTCCTTGAGTCGATCTCTCTCTTATTAATCTAGAGAGTTATACGCACTTAATGAAGACTTAAATCCCTTTTAGAGCTTAAAGACGATTTGAGTAACGTATTTCTTCAAAAATATTTGGAAGCACTCTTGTTCGCTTTCTGGCGCTCACCCTAATTTATAAAGGGCTTGTGGCTTGTTATCCATTAGATGAGAATCATCTCTAGCATTTATTTTTTATTCCTATTTAACTTTTTCCATTTATGAAAGATTTACTAGCCGTTACACTCGTTTCTGATGAGTTCTGACACTTTGGATCGATCCTGGATTGATACAAAGTACTGATTTTCTCATAAAAGTACACCCAAGAGTCTCTAGTTCGATCTTGAATCGATTCAAATTATTTGGATCAATCCTCCTGTACTGTAAACCCCCAAATTACTTCTTAGAGGGCTTTAATGACTTCGGGATCGTTCCTTTTTGGTCCAGGAAGGTTCCTAGGTCCTTGAAACACTTCCTTGGACCTCTGATTCACATACATTGCCTGTTTTACCTTTTTGATCTTGGAATGATCTCGTGAATGCTTCGGGATGCCTTGTGTGCTTTCAGTTAGCTTTCCATTAGCTCTTCTTGAGGTCTTGAGCTTATTCTTCATGTAGTTTTAGTCTCAAAACTTCTAAAATTCTAACATGACTCTTCTCATGCCCTTGTCTATACAGCTTTGTATTTTACAATTCATGGAATTTACAACCTATTACAATAACAAATAGAAATATGTTTATCATGACCCCCATTTTGGAATTCGCAGGAGTCATCAATTTGTTTGCATTCTCAATAGTCAACGCCAAATGCTTAGTTGTATTCATAAATAAGTTGAAATTGGTATCTCCAAAGAGTAATTGCTTCATGTGTTTGTGTGGAGGATTTTAGAGGGAATAACTTATTTATTGGGTGATCATACTATAGCTAGGCTAATTTACTTGCTTAAATATCATGAACCTTTGAGGTTTTGATCACTAGTGTTCAGAGTAGGGGAGAGAAAAGAAGAAAATAATTAAGTATTAGGCACCAGGTGTTTGAGTCTTTTGCATTAGGACTCTATTAGCAAGCCTTTTGGGGCTAACATTTTGTGTGGAAGCTGGCAAAGGATGTGATGCTCATGGGTTTGCAACTGGTTGAGTCAAGTAGAAGGGTGGCTTTGTATATAGATAACATATCCCCATCTGGTTCTGTATAATGAAATTTGTCGATCAAGAAAAAAAACACAACAATAACTACTCTTTATCTTTTATCTTTGGATTAAGTTTCAACCAAACAACAAGTAGAAAACACTATTTCACTTTACTTCATTTCACTACTTTTTATCATTTAATTTCACTTCACTTCTTCTATTTAACTTTCAACCAAATGTGGCCAAAGAAAATTAGTTTTTTTTCATAGATTTAAAAGTATTAAAATAAAATTTACACAAACATAAACTTGTCACATATAACAATTCTAAAAAATTTATAAAAAAAAAAAAAAACATTTTCCAAACAAATGCATTCTACACCTATTTGTAGATGGTATTGTGAATCTAAACCTTCCACATTTTCATTCATAAAATTCTAACTTACACCTAAACATGTCTTTAAAATCTCAACAATACAACATTTCCAAACGACACTTGCATTTTACTTGTATTTTCAAATATAAACTTGCCAATATTTCATCATAATATTTCATTCCTTAAAGTGAAAACCTATATCTTAAATGTGACTATGACATACCTGTTAACCCAAATTTCTTGCCGGTTAAGTGTGCGGGCATGCCAATGCCACGTGGGCACAATTTGGTCTACTGTTTGACCCCATGTGCCAAAATAAGCAAAACCTCTAGAAGAAATCAAAGGAATATACTTCAAAAAGGTTTATTTGGCCACCCTTATGTATTCAGGCGATTACAAGGGGAAGGGTTCTTCCCTCTACGGATAATTCTTTGCCTTGTTAGCAATGACTACCAATTCCACCGTGTTTACACTAAGTCCAAATCTTAATAAGAACAAAAGAAGAGTTTAAAACAAACTTATAGTGTGGACAATCCCTATCATGTAATGCATCTGGTTACAGAGTCATTTCCACACAATTAAGATAAACTTAATCCATTGCACGAAAGACATGAGAATGCAAAACTAAATGAACAAGTATTTTTATTGCTAAGTAGAGAATTACAAAAGATTTGACTAAAGGAATCTGACTAAGTACATTGTCTATGAAATACAAAAGTATGCTAAGTTGTGATGGTGTGAAACCCTTTTCTTTGGACCCTAAGTCTTGTATTTATAATGTTCTAATTTAGTTACAAGCCTTGTACATGTGTTGTCTTCTGATTATCCCATTTGTTTTGTAACTTGTTCCATAACTTATCTCTTGCCACATCATCTGATAACTGGTTCTTCAATTTGAGCATGTCAGGTGTTGATAACTGCTTTAAAACTTTTTCCTTATTTCCTACCTCCACTTGTCTTCTCTTTTTGAATTTTAAATTTCATGTATGATGAAATTTTAAACATGATTACACTGTCGCCTCTCATAAAACTTCATGTCATGTGACTTCTTATCAGCCATCCATGATGGCGATAATTTTATGGTGTAAACAATAGCACTTCCAAAAGGAACCTACGATATACATCTATTTCCAAAATACCCACAAAACATAACACTTCCAAAATATGTTTGTGTTCTACATCCACTTTCATATATAAACATGTGATAATATTTTTCAAAACGTTTATCTTTCCCACACATGTGCTTCCTAAAAAGTGTTATGTACACCATCCATATAAATCATAATCAAGTCTATACAATTATATAGTCATCCACATTAGTCATATCGCTAACAAAATAATAGACTCAAGGATCAAGGTGGCGGTTGAGAAAGTTATATCCTCTCTTGTACCATAGATCATAAAGGTTTTGGCTTTTATGGGGTTCCCAATTAAAACTGGAATGCCTAAGGAACAAAGGGCTTGAGAATGTTCGGAATCCCACACGCAACCACCACAAGGGCCGTGGGATCAACTTCTTAAGAACTATTACGTTTCGCCAAGGCAGTAGCCATGCATCCAATATTTGAGACCATAATATCTAGGCTATCAGAACAATTACTTCTTGATTTCCCTCGCTTATTTCCTGCCAAAGTCTCAAATCAAGATAAATTGTCTATGTAATTTTCATCTCTATTTAGATGAATACTAGGAGTGCTAAGGGGAATGGATGATGGTATATCTGAATCTGAAATGTTTTCCTCATGTACCAGGTCCTCTAGACCCACTTTAGAAAAGAAAGAAGATGCAACGGTGCCCCTATCAATGTGGGCTTTTCTACATCTGGCATATTTTACAACAACAATGTCATTTTCAAACGCTTCGCACATTTGATCATAAAGTTAGTGTTTCTTATCCCTGAGCTTCATTACGTTAAGACGCCCCTACATTTTTTATGCATTGGAATGTTAAAATCCATACAAGAAAATGAAAAATGAATATTATTCAAACATAAATTTTATCACGATTTAACTTACATAAGCGTAAGTGTTCCATATATCTTCATCCATCATTGCATTTCACTTAAAAGTTGCATCCCTACCAAACCCACTCTTATGTACTATTTCATATAACAACCTAAACTGGATCTTAAAAGTCTTCAATTGATTCTTAACATGATACTTGTTGAACCCCAATTTAAATTGAATTTTTAAAACTTTAACAGTTATGATATATGTTGGGTCCTTGAACCCATGGGGGATTTTTAAGCCCTCAGAAACTTGATAGCATAAATATTCAATAAGACATTTATCAATGTCGATGGTCCACATTAAAATTTTCCCTCGATTAAAATCTATTGTCTCTTATGGAGTTTGGCATCCAATACTTCCATGGACTAGTAAGTAAACTGAATATGAAATACATCAAGAATCAAAATATATACCATGTACATTTTAAAAAGCAATGGTCCAAATATAAATTATTATATACATGCAATAATACAATACAAAATCAAAATCCATGAATCCATAACATCTGTACAAAACAATTTCTCTTACTAGTTTAAGTCATAATAAGTAATTTAACTTGTACATAAAATCCATGAACCCATAATAATACATATCTAAATGTCTCAAAAATCAAAATACATTAAACATTATTCTATCCCTAATAACCTTCCTTTGTCGAGCATCTTCCATTTTATTGAGTTTCCCCTTAATAGAATCGTCACTTTCATGTTGTTGCATTTTTAACTCTCTGTCAACGAAATCTAATAAGCTATCATACAACACAAATTCCCTAATGTGGTTGTGCATGCAAACACATGTGAACACTAAACCGATTTATTTCTCATAGGAGTACATCAACTCCTTGCGTATTATGTTAAAATGCTTCCTTTAAACCCCAAATGTTCGTTTAATCACATTTAGCAATGAAGAGTATTGATTATTAAATAATTCTTTCTCCGTGAGAGGGATGCGTCATCTAATCTCGTTAAGGTGTTAGCAAGTGCTTTGGAAATGGGTGATATAATTTCGAAGCAAAGAAAATCCAGAATCAACCATGTAATATTTCTCTACATCTCAACAAAGGATAGTGATGTTAAACAACTTTAGTTAATACTACATAACTACTACATGAAGAATATTAAAATAAACCACGCATATTATAGGTAGAAAGGTCATTCATTGCCATAGCCAAAGTCAAAACTCTAGTGTCTGATGCAGATCCTTCCTAACCCACTACAACAAAAGTGAACTTAAAATCAAAATCACATGCAGATAACACGTTCTATATAGAATAGTGATTTCTACCTTGAAAATATGGCTCAACTTTTGGAGACACTTTAACCCGTAAATGTGTTCCATCAATCTTATATAAATATAAAATTAATGTACATCGTGCGTAACAAATAAACAATATGATTCTACTGTCTTACCTTGAAGTGAAGCATCCATCTAATATTGTGTTGAATTTGAACAATAGTGTTGGCACTTGGACTTTTTATAAAGTCATCTTTCATTTCAAGGACGCAGTCTAAAACAATATTAAAATAATGACAAACCTTCTTGGAGGAATGTTGAAAGTATCTTCATAGTGGGCAGTTCCTAACCCTAAAGGCTATGTCGTGTAGGTTAACCCTATAGTGTAATGTATCATGAACTCTACCAATCCCTTCTAAAAATATGCATAAAGTGGTGGAAGCAATCCAAAGTAATGTGCAACATTTTTTGATACACTATGTTAGAACTTAATAACTTTATGACAAAGTTTCCTTGGGTCAAGTACATGTTTTGGGGTGGAGCCCTATCTTATCGTGACTCATTCTTGACCAACACAACACAAATTGTTTAGCATGCACATGTAACTGCTAAACACGCTTTTATCTCAACATCAGAATCGCTATCACTATCCATTTGTCAATGCATTATGTTTTATAAATATTTTTGTGAGTTTTCAGACTCAAGATAACAAGTATGAGACTTAAATCCTCAAATATACATAAATGGATTAGTGCTACTCGATTTTCCACGTAATCAGAAAAAAATAATAAAACCAATGATTATGGAAAAGGAAATAAACATTGATGCAACCGTAATAAAAATTGACTAGTAATTTGAGCATCCACAAATTAATTATTCAATATAACCAACTTCAATTCCAAAGAAAACAAGTTCAAAAGATAAAAATATTAAAAAATATTAAATTAGCATCTAGAATGTATCATAGGCATACTAGCACTTATTTATATGTATAATTAACATTTTTAAATAAAAAAATATTAATAAGTATTATCTTTATAATTATGTTATATGTTATTGTGACTATATTCTAAAAGATCTAAATTCATTGCAAATCTAGGGTACTTGTGCTAAGTTTGTCTAGGCATCTATACATGCAACATAAGTTATTAACAAAAAACCGATTATAAGCAAAAGTGTTATTTCTTTAATTGCAAACAAGTAAAAAATATGAGTTTTTTCTTTTTGTTGGAAGATTTTGGCTTTCGGAGTGCATAGGAGAATGATTTGAATTTTCTAAGCATAAAAGTGTGGCTTTTTACCCATTCCCAAACCATGGTTTATTTTCTTCTTCCAATGCCTTTTGTGTTTGTTTTGTGAAACTAGGTGTTATGGTTTCTCTACTCGTACGAAACACATCCCATTATACTTTCTTGCATTCCCTTAATTGCAAGACATTGACAAATAGGAGAAAGAGGAAAAGTCTAAAAGGAATAAAAGGAGCTTTTGAATTGGATGGGTCATCATTCTACTTGTAATTCCAATAAGTTCGATTTACTCTCTCCCTTCCCATTCTCTCTCTCTTTCTCTTGTATAAATGTCATTGATATCCAATAACGAGAATAATGAGAGTTGTAAAATATGAGTAGGTGTGGAAAAGGAAATAAGGACCGAGACATGGATGTGTAACCATGTAGGTTGTCATTAGATAACTGGTCAAATCAAGCTATTGTATAATGAAATTATAGTTTAGAAGATCAAGCTACAAAGGCCGTAAAATTCTAAGTGCGTAAATCCCAGAGGGGGTGAATAAAATTTAATTAAATTTTTTAGATCTTTTTGCCCCTATATAATTTAGGTGAGTTAATAATTAATGTTCGATGTTAATTGAACTCACTTAAGGTGTTTGGTGCTCAAATGCTAATGATTGCAAGTATGAAAATGTAAGTGACAATCACACAAAGATCACACCCAATAATACAAAAAACTATAATGGTTCGGTCACACCAAGGCCTACATCCACTTTCAACTACTCAATTTATCAATCAATAATAATGATTACAAGGGATAGACAAACTTTAAATTACATGCTTAGTGTATTCGGCAAGCATGGCATTGGTTGTCTCTGAGCCAAGGACTTACAATCCATCACACGATACAAGGGTACAAGGTATAAAAACCAAACTGGTTCTCAATCAACCGAGTACGGTAATTTGGTCTAAATAATGGAATTGGTGTCCCAATATATTATATATAGTGTGGCTCTCAATAACTAAATATACAAGTATGGTCAACCAAGGGAAGCAAAGTCCCGATGTAGAGAGTGGCTCTCAATAGCCAAATATGTTAATAGTATAGTCTTTACCAAAGTAAAATGGAGTGTGTGAAAGCCTCTATAAAAGGCTAATAGGTACGAGTAATCACACAATCAAATAAGCCTCTATGAAGGCAAATATAAGTGAAGCTTAAGTAGGGCAATATCACATGGAAAAGTGTTCTCCAATGATTCACAAGTAGAGTAGTGGTCTAGATAAGCAACTTAAACAAACTCTGAAATATGAAGCTAAATTTTTACCTCAACCTTGAAGTTGGGAGTTTGAATGCTAGGAAGTGTAGGAACACTGACCTTGACCTTCCTCCTATCTTATATTGCAAAGGAAACATCATTCGTGGCTACAAGAGAGAGAATTGGTTCTCTTATGCTCCTTTGAAAGCTTGAGTAAAAGTGTATAGAGAGTATAGAGTTTGTAGAGCTCTTCTCTTTGCCCAAAACCTTCTATTATTTCTCATTTGTAAATACTCTTAAACCCTTAGGTTTAGAAGAGCAAAAATACTCTTTATAAGGATCGTAGCTTACCACAACCCTTGGATGAGAATCATACAAAATGGGCAACAAATCCAAAACGTAGATTTCAAATTTGAAATGTTCCGCCCAATTTGGAGCGCTCCGCTAATGTTGGAGCCCTCCACTAGGAGCAATTCTCTTAGTCAATAAGGACCATAGAATTTTGGAGCGCTCCAACTCCATTTTACAGCGCGTCATTCCTGCTTTGAGCACTACACCATCTTTGGTTTTATGCAGATTGGCTCTAAGGCCATCTCTAACCATATGGGAGGTGGTCTTTGGGGGTCCTGAGGGTCTCTTTAAGTAAAACTTACCCTCACTTACCTTCGCAAATGCGGAAGGACATGGATGATGTGAACACATCACTCTAGTCCTCGCATGATCCCTGCTTGCTTCGTTGGAGTATTCTTGATATTCGAGAGTGATCTTCACCTATAGTAGATACAAGAACCTCTTAGACTCTAGCTTGAACATGTCATAGCCTAGTCTATCAACCCATGCATTTTCCTGCTCATGAAATTTACAACATATGCATTTACGAGTCGTATGTATCACGTGTTATTGAAATCTATTTAATAAAAATCCCAAGAGAAGACAAACTCAAAAGAAAAAAAATTATGAACTACCAGAGCATCATCGTTTACACAAAGCAAAGAGGATTATTCATTTTGGAGTTAATGCATATGGGTAATTTTAAAAAGGTGACTTCCCATGGTTGCATGTAGAAATGGTTGTTATGGTGACTTGATATTCATCATTTAAATGAAGCTTTTAATATAAAAAAGAAATCATGATCATTTGCTACTATTGCATGAGCAATAAAGCTGCTTTTAGACATTAGGAACCTTAGAGTTTGGGCTTGTGTGTGTGAAAGAGAGAGAGAGAGAGATGTTGAAAGGGTTGAAGAAGGGCCTTGGAGCTCAAATGCCCAAGATAACTAGTTGCTGAAAAAGAGCAATGTCATTGGAGTGATGAAGGAAGGAGTGCTCGTTGTTTTTGGTTTAAGATAAGAGAAAGTAAACCTAAGGTAGTTAACTCAACCCACTTACATGCTTCCTGGTTGCCTTGAATTGGATAGAAAAGAAAATCCCACAAGAAGAAAGAAAAGAAAAAAAATCATGAAAAAAATCATGAGAAAACCAGTTTTTCATGGCAACTAGACAGGGCGGTTAAACATTTAAACTGACGTCGATTTAAATCTAATTAGGATTTCAATCAATCAACCATAAATCTAACAACAAAATCAATTAAATAGCCAGAAAAAATCCTCAAAGCATGGGAGATAAAATCCCTATAAAAAAACCCATAATCCATGATTGACATTGTCAATCAGAATAACATAACAACCAAAATGTTTGATCTAAGTTAAAAAAAATGTTAGTTGAGAAATAATATGTCTTGGTGATTATTATAGTTCAAAGAGATTGATTGATGATTTTAGGAGCAAAAATCTCTTCTTGGATTATTTTTTTCTTCTGGGTACTAGGTTTTCAGCTTTGGATTTTGAAAGAGTTGGGAAGGAAAGATGAAAACAAGGAGGTTTGGTTATTTCCAACTCACTTTATATGCAAGGTAACAATTTTGCTAGCACGATAAAAGCTTTGATGATAGGGTGAATTCAGCAAAGAGAGAAGCATGATGTGGAATGAGATAGGGAAACACCTTTTTTCCTCTATAAAAAAGTAGGGGTGGCAACATGTAACGCCCCCGAACCTAGACTTAGATATGGACCCATAAGTACGCCAGATTCAGAAATCGTTATTTTTCCAAAATCCGATAATCGGAATAACCCAAGTCATGGGGTGATAAATAAAATCTAATATGTCCACAAGTTTTCATTTAGTACTTAAGATCCTTTAAGTCCTTTTAATTTTCCTTAGTCAGATTTGATAGATGTAGAAGCAATTCACTAAAACTTTGAAAGCCACATAAGGATAATAGATTGCAGTGGAAATAATAACTACAACCCCTCCAAAAGAGGTCCAATATCAATAATCTACATGCCCTCATGAGACGTAGAGTGTCATAGCAAGTCCTCAGAGTGACGAACTTGCAACCAGAGTCAGTCTAAAAAAATAAACGGCTAGGTTAGTCCTAACCTGTAAGCAATTTAATTAACTAGAGACAATATGAATCAAAGCATGAGTCTAAGTACTATCATATCCGAAGGTAGATACAAAACAGAGCAAAGATCAAAACAATGAGCATAATCATGCTAGTACAAACACAATAATAGTCAAATGTCAAACAAAAGTCCTAAGTCCAATACAAAGTTCTAAGTTCGAACAATAATTAAATGCAAAGATCAAAGATCAAAGTTCACAAGTTTGATGATTTATCTTAGTCTCGAAAGATCCGATGTTCAATGATTCATAGTTTTAGAGTTCACTATTTCAAAGGATTTGAATTTTACATGGTTCAAAGTTTTCGAAGTTCAGTATTCGGAGTTCAAAAATTCAAAGTGTTCAGAGTTTGACATTTAAAGTGTTCGGATTTCACGTGGTTCAATATCCAAAGGGTCCATAGGCTCAATGTTTAATATCTGAAGGCTCAATATAAAGTCTTCGTATATTCTGGTCAACCCCATAGTTAGGATCCAGAGTCATTGTTAACCCCAATGAAGGGTCCTAAGTTTTTTGTTTAGCCTTGGAAATAGGCCAAAAAATCCGTGAACCAAATAGCGTGTCCAAAGTCTAGAGGCCACACTTAACCCGGTGATGGGGCCCAAAGAGGTCAAAGTCTAAAGGTCACTCTTAACTCGGTAACAAGGCTCAAAATAGTCAAAGTTTCAAAGTTTAAAAGAATTTACATCAATAAGTCTGAAGGTTCACATAGGTTCAATAGTTGGAGTATTTCTATAAAGTTTAAACAAAACAGGCATAACAATGCCATAATTCAATCATTTCAAAGGTATATAATTCACATAAATTCAATTTTAGTATATGATTTGGTATTCACAAGTTTAGAGTTAGTAAGTCACTGAGATTTCACACAAAATCAATGGTTCCAAGCATGTAATAGGATTTAATGGTCCACATGGTTCATATAATCACATAAGGAGCATATAGTTCAATAAAATTGATGGGTTCAATATAATTCCATAAAAATTCAAGAATTCAAATGGTATTCCAAATAATTTATCATAGAGATCAACTAATATCATTTATAGTGTTCCAAATAAAGGGCAAAGCAATATTGATAATCAATTTGATAATTAATGGTGTAGATCTTGAAGGATTCACAGTTTCACACATACTTTCAAAGTTTCACATGGAGAAAATTCATATTTCACATGTTCTAAATGATTCAATGAAGCACGTTAGTCCACACAATGTTTAAGAACAACAATCTTTTACAAAATAAGTGTAGATCTAAAAATTAAAGAATATTTAATGATTTCAAGCATAGATCTACACAAATTTCAAAGGATTCATACATAATTTCTCGTAGAATAAGAATTTCAAAAAGAAATTACATCATCTCCACCATAAGAAGCAAGATCTCTTATTAAGGAAGCCTAAATTCATAATTCTAATATGGTTCAATGGTTCTAGACAATTTTTTTTAAAGATTTCAGAGGAGTCACTTACAAACTACAAGGATTTAAGAGAACCAAAGAGAAAAGTGCATCACATCACCCATAGTAAGAAATATTACTTACTAAAGCTCAAACCCAGAACCCACAAGTAAGAAATCTTCACTTTAACATCTATTAACACCTTGCTCTGAAAAATAAACATAGTTTTAACATTAGAAAAATGAAACTAAGAATATCTAACAATAAAATAAGCTACTCTAATAGATTTTCTTTGGTTGAGAGTGAAACTTATCCAATTGGGGAATAACTCCAATCTTCTTCTCCAAGGCTCTCTAACCCTTACTGCTTTTGTTATAAATGGGTCTAAATGACATAAATGAAATATTAGAAGGCTTATAATTAGTTCAAGACGAGATTCCACATGTGTAGAGGTCCAATAGTTGAAAGTCACGTATAAAATGACATAAAAATGTAAATTTTTGAATTCAGCTTTTTAGGTCACAACCGATTACCATGCCCATAATCGATTACACTTGTAATTGATTACCATATTCATAACTGATTACACTCATAATCGATTACCATATACATAACCAATGACGAGTTCCTCGAAAAACTCCTGAGGACGGCGTCCCATATTTGAACCAATTATGAGGTTTTGTAACCAATTACTATATTCATAACTAATTACAGTTGTAACTAATTACCATATCCGTAACCGTTTACACCATGACCCATGTATGACCCGTCATGACCCATGTTTTTTGAATTTTCAGCATAGATACATTGCGATAAAACAACCATAACTTTCTATACAAAACTCTGAATTACGAACTATATAAGCATTGTAAAGTAGACTCGAAGACCTTTACAATTATGTATGGTTTGCACCCTAATCCTCTTAGTATTGGTATAGATATGTTCGGGAAGTTACTCCAAATATGCTCTTAAGACAACATTCGAACTTGACAAGTTTCATGTTGAATTTGGGTTTAACACTTCTAACTTGGTTCCACGGTTTTCTAAACAATTCTACGGTCTATCTATATGTGTGACGACCATTTAACCCCTAAACATGAAAAATTACATTTTTACCATTCTAAGGCATTACAGGGTCTTAAACAACGAGCTAAGTTGGGCCAAGCTTTGCCCATCTCAGTTCAGGTTGTCACATGAAGGCAAAACTCAGGCTTGGCTCGGTTTCGTAAAAGTAGGTTTAGCTCGGCTCACTAGCCAGGTAAACACAAAGAAGAGTATATATATAATTAAAAAAATTAATTAAACCAAGCTTTTAGCAAGCTAATCTTAGTGAAGTTTGGCTTAGGCTCATTTATAAAACGAGCTCAAATCTAGGTTCAAGCTTGGCTTGTTGAGCTTAAAATAAGGCTCGGTTTGATGAGCCTAGCTTCGAGCTAGTCGGGAGTGGAAAGCAAGAGTGAAGAATGAGGGAGGGATACCACTGCTTGGGGGGGGGGGAATGAGAGAGGAGAGGAGAGGAAAAGGGGAAGAAAAACAATAACTTTATCTATGGAGGAGAAGAGAAAGGAGAAAAGAGAGAGAGGGGAGGAGAAGACTTATCAGAACAGGGAGGGTTGACGGCAGTCGTTGGAGAATGATCAACCCTTTGTCTTTCTCCCAGCAGCTTTGCAATCTTCCTCGCGTGTGTTTCACCCATAGTTTTCTCTTTTAAATTTGACTAAAACAATCTAATTTTAGTGGAGCCTTTAAATCATCCTAAAGAATATATGACATAGAGAGCACTCTTTTCGAGGGTTTTATTTCACTTATAGCCAAATGCTTATTTCTATCATTTTTTCAAGGAAACCCATACATTTTTTCCTTGCTTTATTCTATTTTTTCCCTCATTTAATTTCTAACCAAACATGCCCTATTGTTAAATACCAACTTTTAAGCTAGACATTTGTATGATACATGAACATAGACAAAGAAGCCAAATCTAAGGACTAGGGGCCTTGGGCCAAGTTAGCCCATAGGAGATCCTAGGGTTATAAATTCAACATAACACACACCACACACTTTATCTTAACTGTTTTAAGCCTTAACCCATCAAATACATTGGGATGGTCAATTGAAGAAAAAGGAAATGGTCTGGAATTTTTTTGTATATGTGGGATGATTAAAATCATGAATGGATCACTTTTTTTGTATTCACCAGCTCCCTTGCTTGCATGCCATAGACTATGGGGTATAATGCACGGGGGAAATAGAGAGCTTGTTATGTTTCATATTGGCTTGGCCAAGCCATTGCCTTGTTGATGATTGCATAAAAATAGGTGAACTTTCCCTTGGGTTGGTGGATCGGGTCAAGAAATGCCACCAACTGGTTGGCTTGTTTGTTTAGAACATTTATCATTAATCAACACTAACCCCCTTTCAGTGCGGTCTATAGACCGACCGAAAGAATAAAACTTGTCATTTATAAAATAATCTCGTTTCGTTTTAGCTCTAGCGGTGGCGGGAACTTTCTGGAGTCGAGGGAGAGAGACAGAGAGAGAGAGAGTGTTCAAAAGCATTTCAGCAACCAAGCGGCACGAATTTGAAAACCCTAAGTCTCCAAAGTTCGAATGGTTTTTCTTTTTTGTTTTTTCATTATTTTTTCACAATCTTTACACCCAGAATTTAGTCTGTTCGATCGAGCTAGGGTTAGTTAAGCTCTCCAGTTTTAGCAATGGAAGAACATATATGGCAAGCGGATGCGAATTCGATGCTTTCATCGACTATCGGTCGAGTGATGAATACGCTGCTCAGTTCTCGTCCCAGGAAGCTCCAAGACGCCATTTCTCGTATTGGCACGACTTCGCAGAGAAGTTCCGGAGGTCCGTTTTGGTCTCTCTTACTAATTGAATTTTCATGGTTTCTAAGATTACTCTTGTTCTTGATTCTAAGAATACTTTCCTTTGACTGTGTGTTGCAGTTTCTTTGGAGGAATCATTGTGTTTGCTCTGGAAATATGTCGGGGATGCTGTCGATAAGAGGGAGCTGCTGGATCAGATTCTCGTTCCCATGATTGAAAGTGTAAGAAATTCATAAACCGATTTTTTTTTTTTTCTTTTTTTGATGAATAATAGAAAGTTATAAATTTGAAACAATGGAACTCGCTACTGCCCCCGAAAGGTAGACAGTGTCATTAACTACTAAGGAAATTTTGGCCCACACATCAGACTAGATATAGACACACCCTGTTTAGTTAATTTATAATTCCAATCAGAATGAGAGTGCGAAATTCATTGATAAGAGTTCCAAAAGATTGTCATTGGTCTGGATTATGATCAGGTACAAGGAAAATTGACAAGGGCGCTCATTGCTAGAAGCACAACTTATTGCATGTGAAATTGGAATTAAACATCTTAAACCCTTCCAAGAGGGAAGTAGCATCCGCTTCTGTTGAATTTTAAGACTACCACTAATAGACTAATGGGGGGGGGGGGGGGGGGGGGGGGGGGGGGGGGGGGGG
>JAOXJP010017360.1:0-17475 GCA_025762735.1 Platanus orientalis | reverse complement strand
CAACCAAGCATGCACTAAACACCTATATGAAGTAAAGTTGAATTTAACAATCCTAAAAAAAAAAAACAAAAATAAAATTTTTCTTTTATTTTTTCATTTGTTTTATGTATTTTTTATTTTTTTCATTTTTATTATTTTTTTATTTTTTTATTTTTTTATTTTAAAGCAAATTAAAATCCTAACTACAACTACTAGAAAGACAAAATCGATTTAGACATACTTTTTTTTCCAAAATAATAACAATTCACTAGCAACGGCACCAAAAACTTCTTATGAAATTTTATTATACTCGCAAGTACATGGATTGGTTTGAAATATAGTTTGACAAGTGCGAGGTTGAACCCAAAGAGAATTGGATAAAATTAAGAAAGCTAAATAGACCTAAACCAATTAAATCCTAATCTAGTTAGAAAAATGGATGATTTTAATTAAATTAAATTAATCCAAAAAAATGAAACAAATGAACTAAATCGAAATGATCAAAAGATGAAATTACCAAGTGACAAATTACTAAGATTTAGGAATCAACACCCATCAATTCATAGCAAAATATATTTATGATCATTAATTTTCATGAAACTTTCTTCATAACAATCTTGACTCTAATCACGTTGTCATTGATAATATGCTCATCAAAGCTCTATAAAAATCTCATGCATGTTCTCTTTCGCTTAAAAGAATAAAATCAAATCATCTGATGTATCTTTTAAAGGTAAATAAATCACACTAGATATCCAATTTTAATATTTTAAAATAAAATTCAAAGCAATTAATTAATGAAGAATATCCTAAATCATGAGAAAAACATGATTGAACTCATATCCAAGGTTCATCTCATTAATTAATTTGAAACAAGAACAATTAAACATCAAGGATCATAAATTCAAAAAAGATCAAATCACATAAACATATTTTTACTACTCATCAATAGAGCTTTATCCTTAACCGTAGTTGAGAATTTTAGCCTCTCATGGAGTAAAGATTCATGAAAAAATATAAAGAAAAATAAACACAAAAAGGAGAAGAAAAAAAACTTGAATATCAGAAGCACATCATTTGCAATAGGTCTTTTACTTCAGATTATGCTCTCTGCTTTGATCTCCATTGGATTTGTCTCTTCTCTCTCGTCCAGCCTCCAAGTCCTCTTTTAACTCTTTTCGGATGAAAATTTGTCCATATTTTTAGGCTCATATTGTGGGCCTATTTTGACCCCAAAACGTTCGAAATAGGAGATCTATGTTAAATACATATTGTAGTGCTTTAAGTTATCTTTCCAACCCAACTTAATTCACCTTAATCGGATAAGGGAGTCAAAAATTACGGGCCAAATACTAAGATGTGTCCGGCTGGTCTAAATCCTGAAATAGAAATAGGTCCAATTTTGGCTCTTTTCCTTTGTTTTTCCTTTGTTTCTTGCCTCACAATGCTTGGTTATGAGTTGTTCAAGAGTCCTAGCAGCCTTCAAAACCCCTTGAGCATGAATGGATCATCTCATAGCTTGATTAGGTCCCAAGAAAACATTAATTCGAATTAACTTGCTCCAACACAATTAAAACCTGATTAGACATAAAATAATTTCAAATCAAGGTTAAGAACACTTATATAAGAGGGATATAAATTCTATATTTTATGCACATCAATAGCCACCATAGAAAGCAACACGCATATTGAACTATGCTTCACAACTGGTAAGAATACTTCATTGAAATCCACACCCTCTTTTTGACCATAAGCCTTTGAAACCAAGCGTGCCTTATACTTTACATCTTTAACACCTGGAGTTCTTTCTTTCCTCTTTTAAACCCATTTGCAGCCAACAATCCTCTTTTTCATAGATGGACTTATAAGTTCCCAAGTCAGATTCTTATGGAGAGATTCAATCTCCTCATTTATAGCAACTACCCACTATGCAGAATCATTGCTTGTGACAACTTCATGGTAATTGAAAGGCTCATGACGCTCAATAGTCTTTACATCAAACAATGCATAAGAAACCATCTTTGCATAGCTACTATACCTCTAAGGTGATCTAATCTCTCTCTTTTATCTCCCAATAATGATATTGTATTGTTGTTCCTCTTGTGCATCCTCCTCCTCACTAGGGTCATGCTCCCCTTCCTCAATGGGCTAAACAAAAATGCCTTCTTGACTCTTCTCTAAAGTATAACTTTCAAACTCCACCTGCTTGTTGACTCCATGGTCCCTATTTCCATCAACATTCTCCTTTCTCAGGTTAAACATAACAGACTCATCAAAAGTAACATCTTTGCTAATAATAAATTTGGGTGACTTAGGATTAGGACACCACAACCTGTGTACCTTCACCCTAGATCCATAACCCAAAAAAATACACTTTTTAGCTTTAGGTTCGAGCTTACCTTCATTGACATGATCATAAGTTGGACAACCAAAGATCTTTTACCTAAAATAATCTATAAGAGTGCCAGAACACACCTCCTCAGGTGTCTTACACTCAATGGCAGTCGATGGAGACCTGTTCACTAAGTATCAAGCTGTAGAAACTGCCTCAACCCAAAATTCATTTCCAAGTCTAGCATTAGAGAGCATACACCGAGCTCTCTCAAAGAGTTTCATGTTCATGCGTTTTGCCACAACATTCTGCTGGGGTGTGTGTCTAACTGTGTGATTCCTCATAATCCCTTCATCCTTGTAGAATCTATCGAACTCACCTGAACAAAACTCTAAACCATTATTAGTTCTTAGTTTTTTTCATTTTCTTGCCTATCTGCTTCTCAATCATAACCTTCCATCGCTTGAAGTTGAGAAAGACTTCATCGTTATGCTTCAAAGTAAACAAACAAATCTTTCTTGAGTAGTCATCAATGAAAGTCAAGAGATATAGAGAACCACTTTTTGAAGCAAACTATGATAAGTCCCAAAGATCAGAGTGGATCTTGAATATCCCATCATGCATCTTGATCCAGACTCTTCCAATCCCTACAGTCATACAAGGAATATTGTTCCCCATCAAAAAAACTATACCGCCGTTTACCACTTTGTATGTTGTAAACCAATCTTGGTTTGGGCACATATGATAGGAGCCACCTAAATCAAGAATCTATTCCTTATCTATACATACACTACAATGAGTAGCTGACATAACATTTTCAGAACTATCAGAAGAATTTTCTTCTGCGACACTAGCAACATCCTTCTCCCTTTTTTCTTTGAGCTTTAGACAATCTGGCCTAAAGTTCCCTAGCATGTGACAATAATGACACTTTCTCTTTTTCTGATCTAGGCTTTGATCTAGATTGACCTTTATCTCCTAAACCCTTTTCCCTTTGTTCTTCCTCTTGCAAACAGACCTTTTGCCTACCCCTCCCCTCTTTTCCAAACACCTTCTTCCTTAATTCCCTAGAATGTAAGGGTGTCTTAACATCCTCCATAGAGATGGTATCCTTTTCATAGAGTAAGGTCGTAACAAAGTGTTCATATGATGTAGGTAAAGAGCTCAAAACAATAATATATTAATCCTCATCATTAATCTTAACATCAATATTTTTCAAATCTATAATGATTTTATTGAATTCATCAAGATGGGTTGTTAAAGACATACCTTCTCTCATCCTCAATGTGTAGAAGCGTTGTTTCAAATACAACCTATTCGTGAGAGACTTCGTCATGTATAGGATCTCCAACTTGAGCCACATCCTAGCTACAGACTCTTCATCTACAACCTCTCGCAACACCTCATAAGCTAGGTGCAACTAAATAACATAGAGTGCCTTGAAGTCGAGTTCTTCTCTATTGTTTTTCAATATCGTCCTAGGAAACTTTTCCTTCCCCACCAATTCTTTATCCAATCCTTGTTGAACCAATAGTACACGTATCTTGATACGCCATAGACTGAAGCTATTCTATCCATCGAATTTCTCCACTTCATACTTTGTAGCCATATCAAAAATCTCAATCCCAACCTAATACTATGATACTAGTTGGTTATGCGAAAACCTAGATTTGGGATCGTATGCAATGAAGAAGAGAGAAAGTAATGCAAATAGCAATCACAGACATCAAGAACAAGACAATTTGCATGGTTAGGCTTGAAGCCTACATCCACAGGCGAAAATAGAGAGAAAGCTTTCACTCTGATTGAAAACAGAGATTAAAATGAATAGTGGTGCTATGGCACAAAAATTGAGAAACCCCCAAAACCCTAATCTTTGTGGGTCGGATCCAGACCCCAAATTGGATACAAAATAGAAGTCAAAAAATTTCAGTCGGGGGCTTCGACCCTAGACCCCCAAGAACAGGTCATATTTGGGTTTTCTTCATCATCCGGGTTATATCTCGGGTTGAATATAAGACATTAACTCAACAAAGATAACTCCTTAGGAAGGATATTACAATACCATACTTGTGAGATATGCTGCCTTGTCGCTAGAGCTGCCATAAAGTAGTAGCCTTGTTGCAGGCTTTCGGAACATGTCAGACATGGATATTGTGCAGTGCACACGTAATGGCTCAGAAATTCTTGATGATATTTGAGATTTTCGATGGGGGTGAGCTGGTTATATCTTGGAGGAGTCTCTCAATAGGTAGATTATCCCCTTCTAGCAAAATGGAATCAAAAGTGAGATCTCTGGCTAGTTTAAAGCCAAGATAAAATGCCCAAGTTCCTACTTCTGCTGACTAAAGTGAAGGTGGTTTAATTCACCTATAAGGAAGTTGTCTGTGTGGTCTCTGATTAAAGCTACAGCAGTATTATAATTTCCCGTGGCTTCATTAATATTTATCTTTACAGCTCCAATAAGCAGTGGCGACCAATGATCTGGAGAATATTTTGCCGCAATGGATTTGGATTCAAATTGGGCCTTCTTGAAGCTTCGAGCTCATCTCTATAATATTCAACTAGTAGAGTGGTCATGCTAAGATTATGGACTTAGCTGAGATTGGCTTGTTTTAAAAAATCAGCTTATTTTGGGGGTTTTATATTGACCATAATATCGAGCACCTTGTCTAAAGTTGGACTAGTCCAGCAGTATTTGGAGCCACTCTTGAATCCAATCCTTGAAAGATTTTACTAGTTCTCTAACACATGATCCCAAAGAAGATCCAAACCAAGTAGCTTGGGCGAGCTCATATTTGAAGATGTCGTTGATGGTTTCTAAATCACTGTCTCAGATTAGACAATGATCATGTTTGCATTAAATTTTGCTAATATGCCTTGAATTAGTATAGCATCATTAAGGATTCTCTAGATAAATATGAGAACTCTAGGGGGAATCTTCCATAAAACTTTTCCATATTTTTGGTGAAATTTCTGCTAATAAGCTGGATAAAGAACCTTTTGCATATTGTATTGATTTATACACCAATTTTGAGGTGAATTTCCTTGAAAATCAATATTTTTTCTTCCTGATGTGTGTTGCATCTAAGGTGAATCTTAAAAATTGCTGAGGCTATGAAGGATGAAAACTTGTCGGATGATATCTTCACGCCAAACTCGATGAATATGGTTTATCAAATCATTAGCCCTTTGGACTGAGCCTCCATTGCAGTTTTCACCCACCATATCATGTTGAATAGATGGAATCCAGGGATCTTACCATATGTTGATATTCCTGTCACTACCTATTAACCGACATACATCATTCTTCACCAAATATCTACATCTTTTTATACTTAAACATGTCTTTTATGTTGACTTCGGGATTTTTCCATTCCAAAAGTGCTGCCATTTGAGATATTTGGCTTTTTGAGTACAAGGCCATATTGTCAAAGGGTTTTGGGCGAATTGCCACACTAATTTTGTTACTAGGGATTTGTTAGTTGCCTCCAATTCTCTGATTCCTGTCCCTCCATTTGTCATATTTTTCCATAAAATATTCCACACTCTTAGAAATAGGTGTCTCCCACCTTCTGAAATACCTCCACCAAAAATTTCTTTGTAAAGCATCCAACAATATTTTGCAAATATTCTTGTTCTTGGGGCTTAAACTAGCAGACACGAAGTAAACTGGTACGGACAAAAGCATAGATTTGATGAGGATTATTCTGCTTGAGTGGGGGATATCATCTCGGCTTTCCATGCATTCAATTTGGCATTGCATTTTTGCATTTCCATTTGTTTTCTTTCAATTATTATTTTTTTGTGGGAAATGTGTTTCTCCTCCTTTGCAATGCAAATTTTCTATTAATTTATGTAAAATCATTTTTTCTCCATCATGGCTAAGAGAGAGAATCCCAAATCAACTTGTGTTTTTAACCAGATATGTCTTATAAGTGATATCGTTGCCTCTTTTAAGGGTGATACCTTTCATGCTTTGATGGAAATATTATAAGATTGACTATTATAGTACAGATGGACCGGTAGCTGCAAATTAGGTATAGCGGATTTCCTGTAGCTCTTTACTGTAGTCAAACTGTAGCACCAGGGGCGTCAGGTGACACGTAGACAGAAAAAGTGAAAAACACCCAGCAGTGATTCATTTTTTGTGATGGTTCACTCTTTCTACTGACATGTCACCCAACGACCCTGGTGCTACAGTCTGACTACAGTAAAAGGGCTACGGGAAATCCACTTAACAAATTAGGTAGGGATGGGCCCAAGCCCAAAATCATTATGATTGACTCAGTCCAAAGTTGGCCATTCTAAAAAAGTGAGTTTGGGTCTAACTTCGAGCTGGCCATATAACTTCAAAGCTAGTGGAACTCAGTCCAAAGTTGACCATTCTATATTTTATTTAGTTTCGGCTGGAACAGGCCATTTAAGTTAAGCTAAGACCTATCGGAATTCTACCCGAAGTTTATGTCAAGCCTAAAACTTGAGTCCAAACTCAACCCAGCAAGAAAACAATGTTAGCCCAAGCCCATCCAAACTTTGGGCCGAATGAATTTCTTTTGAGCTGGCCCAGTTCAAGTTGTAGCCTTAGATCCACTCATTCCTAGTAATTTGAGAGCATCATACCAATCTCTCTTTCTTTATTAAAGAAATGTTAAATATGTCCCATCATTTGATAATATACAATTTTGAGATTGAAACAAAGACAAACAATATAAATTGGAAAAATTATTCTTACAAACTAATTATAATTTGTAGTCATGCTTTTTATATAACTGCCCAAAACGCTAATAACCGATATTTAAGTTTTATCTCATCCTCTTATTCCACCCGCTCTATTTATTGGGTGTGGATACGTAGACACAATATTTTCGATATACAAGAAAGCAGCACCGTTTTTATTGGGCATCGTCCCATGGAAATTTCCTTTTATAAGGGGCAGTCCCAATGCACGAGGCTCCTGCCACTGCGGGGTTTGGGGAGGGTAAGATGTATGCAGCCTTACTAATAATTGATGAGACCTTAAATTGACAAGTCACAAAAGGTATCAAGCCCCCGAGCAATCACCTGCATAGAAGGAAAAGAATGGGAGACACTGGTGTGGTGCCAACCTATGCCTCCCCGATGATAAAGTCAACTTAAGACCTTGAAAACAAAATGTTAATTCCTCTCTTTTTTGTGCCCTTTCCTCCTAGGGTTGAATGTCCTTCTATCAAGTCAAAAGGATTTGGGATCTGGGATCCTTTAATGGATTACTGTGCCCAATCATGGGTTAGGATTTCAAAGACGATGGGATCCCCTGGTGTGGATCTTGACATGATCCTGGGGCTGTTACTGCATGCCTTTGGTATCGCTCGATTGGATTATTTCGGTCAGTCGGCTACGTCTTTTCAATCATGCATTTCTCTCTATGACAGGGGTTGTCCTTTCGTGTTTCTTCCGACTCGACCATCAATGTACTTCGTTCGGCCTAGTTTGACGGAGCGTATTATCTCCCCTTTACAGATTGTTAGTACTTTGGGTATAGGGGATCAATATCATTGCTTGGTCGAATAGGTTTGTGATGCTTTCAACTTCCTTTAGTTTCTGGGGGTTACCTTCCTCGAGCTACGTGCCACTTTTATTAGCTTCATACACACATCATGTCCATAGCCATTATTCCTCGAGTCATGAGTGCATTGGACGGTGTGGGATTCCCTTCGCCATGAACGGTTGGGATTGGGTTTTCACTACCTATAATATAGCCCTAAGGATGACTCATTCCTTATTTGAAAATTTGTACTCCTAAGCAAACACTGCAACCTTTTCTTCTCCATCTCTAGCATCCAATTTTTCAAAGCATTCTTCATTCGCACACCCTCAACTCCTATAAGCTTTCCCTCTTTCCCTTTGTTTTTTCTTTCTTTTGATCTTTTATCTCTTTGGTTTGCCCTAGTTTCCCAACACTAGATCCCACTAATTCCCCCTTAGGTTTTCATTTCATCTGTATGTGCTTCTTCCTCAGGGTATGACAGTGTCCCCCTGATTTGAGTGTGTTGCCTTGAGATTTTTCTTTCTTTAGCAGGGTTTTCAGTGAAGTCGTTACCCTTTTTGGTTCATCTATTGAGGTTATTTATGCCATCGGCAAGATGAGTTTTGAGGGTCTCAAGTCTAATTAATCCGAGTCAGTCTTGGCTTTGAATAATCCCCATGTTCAGGGTGATTCAGCTGACCAAGCCAAATCATCCGATTCAGACCGTTAGTCTTGATTTGTGAATGAACCTTATGCAGCTAAGGGCATTCCTTCCATACTATCTGCATCTAATCTTAAAGACCTTTGCTCATTTTACCAAACTCTGCAGGGACTCAGCTTAGAGTCCCTCAGTTCAAGGAGCGAGCTTGCACCTTCGTTCCCAAGGAAGACTGCTTCTTTGATCAGGCTTTGGATGAGGGACTTCAGTTTCCCATTTCGCTTTTTGTCCATTAATTCCTATCCCATCTTTGTCTTGCTCCCGCCCAAATCATGCCGAACAGGTAGAGGATTTTGATCGGTTGCACAGTATTGTGGCCGGCGTGTAGTAACTATAGCGACCACCTAAGCATCTTGGAATTCCTTTATTGTTATAAGGCAGTCGAACTTCATTCCAATTGGTGGTTTTTCATCTCTTGGAACTGATTCTATACACTAGTTACTAGTCTTCATACCTCCCATAAGGGATGGAAGGAAAAATATTTTTTTGTTTACATGAGCAGTTGGATGTCTTGCTCTTGGGAGGACGGTATTGACCGCATGTTCAGCATTCCCAAAATATGGGGCGAGCCACGTTGCTCAAGTAAACCGTCTATTTTTTGCTCTTGGTTTAACTCTTTTTCTTTATATTGTTGGTATGACTAACCTTCTGATCTCATTCTCTTTAGTTTTGTCTGAGTCGGCACTAAGCAATAAATAGTTGTTCTGAGTGAGCCAAGCTGTTACTCATCCGATCAAGGACTTTTTCTCTTGGTTACTCCCGAGTCCTTGTTTACCTATTTGCATGGTCCAAAACTTAGTATGGACACTCAACCTAAGGGGGGTGGTGAACCTGTAGGTTGTCTCTCCTTTTTTGTTTTTCCTTCTTGTGGACATCGGGGCCCACTTTGGCACGTTTTGTGGACGTCGGGCTCCCACTTTTCCTCTAGGGTTGCTAACCCCTTTAGTGTGAGGGTTAGGCTTTGCTTGGAGTCGCCACCAACTCGGGATTTAATCGATTGAGTTGGACGTCGGTTCTCTCTTCCGGGAAGAGGGGAATTCTAAACCCGAAGGTCTAGGGTTTAACTCCTAATACTAGTCTGTGTTCCTGAGATTGGGGGTAAGTTGTTTGGTTGCACTTGGGGAAGGTGTTAGGCACCTCAAATATCTGCCTTTTTAGGGAAGCTTCTCCCATTCACACAAGTCTTAGGTTATGTCAAAGTCCAAGCTTTGTAGATTTTGAATTAAGTGTTTGCTAGATTTTTCTTAGGCTTAACACCTGATTTTATCCTAAACGCCTGAATTTCCAATGCCTAATTTTAATTTAGGGTGAAAATCAGGTGTTAATTTCTGGAAAATCTAGAAACTACCCTTTATGTTAACCTATTCTAATTACAGGAAACCCCTCTTGAATAGGACCTTTAAAGGGATGATAGATCCCTCTGAGATGTTTCCAGTTTGGCTCTTTAGGGTTTGGATCAACCCTGGAATGAGGGAAAGAAAAGAGAGAAAAAGTGTTTTCTGTGTTATAGGCTTAACGCATGTATTTCATCTCAATGCTTGGATTTCCAACGTTTGAATTTAATTCAAGGTGAAAATCAGGCATTGGGAGTTGATTAGATCAGCATATTCATGTAGTCTTTTAAGATAGTTTGGTGGGTCCCAGTGCTGTGGAACCCATGGATAGGGTTAAAGGAAGTTTCCTAGGGTTACACTGTGTAACCTTAGGGATCATGGCTTCAGGCCACGTGGAGATGTGATCTCCCAAAGTGGGCCACTTAGTCATCTGTCACAGGCCTAATGCTTATTTTTTGGTCTGACACCTGAATTTAATTCAGGGGAAATTCAAGCGTTGGGTGCTAGAATCAACAACCATCCTTAGTTTTTAAGCCATAGAGGTGGGGTCTAGAGGGGTAGGGTTTCTCCTAGATCTTTACACTATACTTACAATGCTTATAGACTTAACCAATTTTGAAAAATATGTTTTTTAAACCTAGGTTTAATGCCTAAAATTCACTCTAACGCTTGAATTTCTATCTAACATCTGAAATTAAATTCAAGTGTTGGGATAGAAATGAGAACCCACAAAGGTGCCCATGCATAAAATTGAATTTTAGAGGTCATAACAACTATAGGACAAGCTTGAAGAAGAATCAGGGCTCCCTAGCGTGGGTCCCACATCTCAATGCCTAATTCTTCTTTTGACGCCTGTTTGTTCAATGCTTGATTTTTGGGGTCTGTTTGGAGGGTCATCTTGAGGCCTTCCATAACTCCTAAAATCATGAAATTAAATATACTAGCTAGCATATATGTCTAGTCTAACATAGTCAAATTTTGGCTTCAATAACCTTCTACAAAATTCACAAGAAAATCGACACCAAAGCATGTTAAAAAATAAGAGCAAGTAGGGGCTGTTGAGCCTCTACTGTGTAACCCGAATTGAAGCAGGGTTTTTACATGAATAAGACAGCATGACAACATACAAAACTAACATATATATGTTCAAGGGGGGTGAACTAAATTCAATTTTAGGCTTACCTCATGTCCAAGTGACCTAGGGTTGAAGCAATCCTCTCTTTCCTACTTCTTCTTCCTCTTTCTTTTTTAGGGTTAGGGTTTTTTGTTGCCAACCCTGTGTTGCATGAATTTGGGGCTATTTATAGCCCCAAATGTAATGTAATGGAGGGTTGGGATCATCCCTAGAGTTAGTTAGGTGGATGGTGGAAATGGTGTCTATTAAAAATGAGGTGGAAGGTCGAGATGTGTTTAGCTAAAAATGAGGTGGAGGGTGGAGATGTGTTTAGTTAAAATGAGGTGGAGGGTGGAGATGTGTTTAGCTAAAATGAGGTGGAGGGTGGAGACTGATTTGTGTTTGTTGGCATGGATTGATGAGGTGGAAGGGAGGTATGCGAGATGCCATTAGGTGAGCTTGCATTGGTTGCAAACTTCAAGGGGAGGGCATCAAGTTTCCAATTGGGAGTGCTTGAGGGGTACCCTAGGGTTTGAATCTCAGCCCCTAGATCTAAGGGTGAGGGACAAGGGTGCACAGTGGAAGATTCCCATCAAGAGTTTTCATGAGTCATCAAGGCATTAAATGCCATTAATGAGCTAAGTTGAAAAGTCTTAACTCATTAATGGTATTTATTGCTTTTAGGGTTTTTCGAACCCTCTCGCCACCATCACGCCTTGCTAGCATTTGAGCTCAGAAGTTGGTCCAATCAGTGTCATTTTTAGAGGTAATAGATGCTTCGATCGTGCTGGTTTAATCAAAACCAAATTACGAAAAGGGCAAGGGGTGTAATTAGGGTTTTTTTACCTAAAAAGCTCTCATATGTATTTTAGAAAGGCAAGATGGTAAAATTGATTCAAGAATCACCTAGGGATAATGACCCGAGTCCAAGTGAGTCACAGCCTCTAACTTTGTAGGATTATGGTACTTGAGTAGGAAACTGTGTCAAAAACCATTTTTTATGTGATTTGATAATATTAGACAGGGAATGCTACTATTATTTTTTTCCTGTAAAATGCCACTATAGGCCATATTTGGGGGATTTGAAGCTTGAGGATTCCTAGACTTATAGGTGCTAACAGATTGGTTGTCGAGTTCTTGGGTAATTACCGAGAGGTTTTCGAAGCAGGGTCACTTGGAGAGATTAGGTTTTTGTAGTTGCCTACAGCCGGGTGGAATTGAACTATTGGACATTCTCTGAATTAGGATTTTGTGAAATGCTTTTTTGAGGACATTAGTGAAACTGAGAAAATGGGTCTGACCTTGCTGCATTCTAAGTCCTAGAGAATTTTTAAGGGCATTTTGCGTGCCAAATATAGATAAATAGTGTTTTTTCTTGGTTTGAGCATAAATGATGGCTTGAGGCATAGGGTTTCTACAATTTAGTGTGAATATGATAGTTTTGAGGCTCTGAATTTACAGTGGAGTGGTCACTAACTAACTGAATTTCTGATTTTAGATGAACTCCCGAGAGTCGATAGAGCACCTAATTTTTTGACATGATTTGTTGCACTTTTTGGAGTATTTGAGGGAATCTTGTCAACTAAGTTTCATGAAAGTTCATGTTCCTTAGATAGCTTTCCGAAGGCATCGTGATTCTAGAGAGATGGACACCAATTGATCCTGATTCAGAGGTTCAAAGAATATTTTGGCCTCATATGAGCGAAATGCAGCAAAACAGCCTTTTGACCTCTTAGAGGAAGATTTGAGGTTTCATAGAGGTTCAAAATTTCAAAATTCTCTTCTTAAGCCTGGAGATTTGAAGCTAAGGTCAAGGCCGAGACACAACAATTGACCTTTCTAGATTTGGAGATCGGATGCATCTCTAAGAGATCTTGCAAGGGTCATTTCTTGGTCAGGGTTATCATAGATTGAGAAATTAGCTATTGTCATTCTCGAGAAATATTTGTTCTGTGATGAGTTCCTTAGAGTAGGGAGATTTAGGGATGCATAGGAACTGAAATTACACCATTTGAACAATAGGAGAGGTTTCGGGGATCCTTTGAGGGTCTAGGGGTAGATTCTCTAATGTGAAAAGGGTAAAATGATAAATTTTAGTTCATGGGTCGAAAAAAGTGAAAATGAGAATTCTTCACCTGTGGTACTTCATAACAAGAACGCTTATGTAGGCGGGAGAAATTCAGTGATCTGGATGGTAGGTAGTAAGTTTTGAGCTTTTGAAGGTAAAATGGCAAAATGGTAATTTTTCCATCTTGGAAGCTTTGCTAGAGAAAGGTTTATAGGAGGTGGAAAACTTGTTTCTAATAAGGATGGGGTTCTAAAATGTGGACCCTCGATGTCCTGTTAATGCTTTTATGAGAGATTAGGGTTTATCCTGAAATGGTGCATTTTGGGCTATAATGGGGTGCTTTGACTGGTTCACTTATGACTGGAGCATCCGGGAAGACCTTTTTAGGAATGACTAACCTCCTAGAGTCTAGGGTTGCTCTTCCTAAGCCAAGGGTGCTTATAGTCTTGATGCCTAAATGTTATTATGTTGTCCTTATGCTATTCAATGACCCGAGTCAAAATTTGGGTGCTGACAGATGCCCCTCTTTGGTATGTGTGGCTTTGCTACATATAGCAAAGAAGGAAGTGCCCTAATTTTGACTTGGGAGAGACTATGCTTGTTCGTTGTATGTAACTCATGGATGTTGGGTTGGTAGTTTTTGAAATATAAAACAGTTTTAGCTGAGAAAGTAATGATGGGTTGAATCTGTCCTTGACTTTGGATCAAGGTTTTGAAATAGGTTTTACTTTTGAAATGCCTTCTCAAGTTGAAGGTGTACTCTCTCGGTGTTTTGTAAATTTCTTCATTTTTATTTTTGAAAATGGGTATTCACCGATGGAGGAACCTTCCTTGTTTTGAAAACATAGGCTATCCATGAGTTATATGTAAGCAATTGACATTTTCTCTAGCTTCTTGGGTGTTACTGTTAGCATATGCGCTGCATCGGGAGACATATAAGTCATCAACATTGAACGCAACTGCTTGAAAGCATTGTGGAGAAACCGATCATGCAAAAACTGTAAACACACGAATCATTTAGATGACTTATACACTTGTATTTGTTTTTAGCTAGCTTGATGATTTAATTTGTATGAATTGTTTGAAGTTTCTTACAAGGTTTACATATTGACATGTTTTGCATTTATTGTGTTGAGTGATCATTGATTCATTTGTGAAGTTGATTGCTTAGACATATTTTTGTGACTATCCTTGAGAGTTTTAATGGGACTCAACGAGGGATGTTAGTGAAGCTCTCATTGGAAAAGCTATAGAAAATATATGCAGTCATGACTGAACACTGCTCGGTTTTATATCAATCATGGTACATATGCACTAAATATCACTTCTGAAGACACTTGGCTTTACATTAGTCATGATATATAGCAGGATCGATCTACAACATTGCCCTTGTCCCACTTAAGCGAATGTTGTATTTTACGAGACTTATGAAGATATTTTGGAATCTCTCTCTAGAAAAGCTATGGGACCTTGGAAGGTCAGCGCTACACATCTATAAAGCGATGGCTATATAGGCTATGGATTGATCCATGACAATATTTTTTTCCCTTAAACATTGTCAAGGTGGGGGGATGTGCAAGGAAGAATTTATATGACTCTTTGAAAGCTAGGGTGGGATCCCATAGGATCAGGTGTTGTGCCTTGCCCAAGTGATAGCAACCCAGTCTTTGTTAAAGTAGGTATAACACACAATGTTTGAAGGTGAATGCAACACAATGCTTATGTCCCAATAAGCAAGCGTCACTGAGGTCGGTGCTAACAGGTCAGTCTGTTGAGCGATGACCGTCAAAACTTATAGAGAAATATTGTTGCGCTCTTTCCTAAGAAGCTATGGAAGGGTTTTTTTCACAAGTAACCCGTGTTATGGAAGTACTATTCAAGGTTGATAATTGTTTAGACTATAGATAGAATAAACATTATGGCTAGAAGTTAGCATTTCATAGACTTGATGGATCGAAGTGTGGCATTGCTCATTGTCCAATTCCAAACAGCTATCATGGGCTGGCCATTAGTAAATCATGAGGCAGATAAAGTACTAACTGAAATGGCTGATACAGGTAAGTTGTTCAAAAGTATGGATTGGGCTGTGCCAAAATTTGAACTGAAAGAATGGCTTGGTTTGGATGTGCAGAGAAATGTTATAAGCTTTTTCTTGAGAAGAAGTGGAGGGTTTTTCTCACAAGTAACTTGTTCGTTGTGAGGAGGATTCTTCAAGCATGATAACAGTCTTTCCATGGCCTTAGGAATTACATAGACTTTATGGATTGAATTGTGATACGTACTTGCGTCCTCATAATTAGACATCACAAGTGGGTCATACCTTATAATTGTCCCAACTTCGACAAACTGTAAGTAGAGGATTGGCCGGGACTAGAAATGTTGTTGTGCTCTCTTCGGAAGCTGTGGGGGTTGTGATAACAAGGAACCCAATGCTTTGTATTATGATAACTCCCTAACAGTATTAGAGCTAAGATAATACATAGACTATGACTCGAAGTGTAGCATTCAACTATGTCTGAATAATAAGGATGCTACGCGGCAATTTGTTCATGATTTAGGGATTGCCGATAAGGCTTATGGAAAAAATTTTAGGCTTGTGTCGATAGCCATGGGATCTTAAGAGACTAGTGCTACGTATCTGTTTCAACCATTCAATCTATAAACATGGCTGGCATAATACACAAACTATGAAGTGATGATTCCTACCTACACCCCAGAAGGCCTTTCTACAAAGTTGGAGACTGACTTGACTTAGCGAACCTATGCAGCCTGCGTGGGATATGTTAGGAGGTTTTTAGGCTTACTCTAAAAGCCATGGAGATTTCGAGGAATTGATGCTATATATCTATTTCAATCAATTTATAAAGATGATTGTCATGGTTTTTAGGCTATAAAATGATGTCAACATCTGTCTATACCCAGGTAGACAGTCTGTTATGTCAATGGTTTTGGCTATTTTTGGTGAGGCAAGACTTAGAGTCCCTCATTAAACCTGTGGTGGCCTAAGCAAGACATGTCAGGAAGTTTTTAGACTTATTCTAAAAGCCATGGAGATCACAAAGGATCAATGCTACATACTTGTTTCAACCAATTTTCAAAGGCAGTTTTCATGATATATAGGCTATGGATCAATGTCGACACTTGCCTATACCCTAAAGGCAATTTGTCATGTCAATGGTTTTGGCCATTTCTAGTGACGCAAGACCTACAGTCCCTAACTGAACCTACGATGGCCTAAGTAGAGCATATCAGGAAGTTTTTGGGCTTAACTCCAAAAGCCATGGAAATCTCCTTAGAGATTAGTGCTACATATTCATGTTTTGTCATGTTGTGTAGGTAATGAAATGATGATCGATATTTGCTTATGCTCGATGGCAATCTATGATGCCAAAATTTAGTCATTTCTATGAAGTGGAGTCCTCATTGAATCTTTACGCAGCTTGGTCCCAAGGTTAAAAATGATCGATGCCTCATTTTCAATCAAACATTGTCATAAGGATGGACTTAGCTGGTGTGGTGACTTATCACTAAATTGCTTTGCCAGCAGAGCAGACTTCAGATTTCATGTGCTTGTTGGTTTAGGCTAGGAGATTTATCAGGTTTACTTCAGAATTATAGGGATCTTTAAGGATTCACGGTACTTTGAAGGGACCTTTACCCAATTTCATTGTTGAGGGACCGGGGCTAAATTCATTGTTGAGGGGATAAAGCCTAATTCATTGTTACGAGGACAAGGCTCAACTCTTTGCTTAGGGGACGAGGCCCAGATTCCTTAATGGTCGTAGGCCCTAAATTCCTTTAGGGAGGAGGCCCACATTTCTTTGTTGAGGGGCAGAGGCCTAAATTCCTTAATGGGCGGAGGCCCAAAATTCCTTAAGGGGAAGAGGCCCACATTCCTTTGCTGAAGGGTCGAGGCCCAAATTCCTTAATGGGCTGAGGCCCCAAATTCTTTAAGGGGCAAAGATCCACATTCCTTTACTGAGGGGCCGAGGCCCAAATTCCTTAATGGACAGAGGCACTAAATTCCTTAAGGGGCGAAGGCCCATATTCCTTTATTGAGGGGCCGAGGCCCTAAATTCCTTAAGGGGTGGAGGCCCACATTTCTTTGCTAAGGGACTGATGCCCAAATTCTTTGATGGGTAGAGGCCCCAAATTTCCTAAGGGGCGAAGGCCCACATTTCTTTGCTGAGGGACCGAGGCCCAAATTCCTTGATGGATGGAAGCCCCAAATTCTTTAAGGGGTGGAGGCCTAAATCTTAAAATTTGCAATGACATATGATCTTACTAAAGCAAACACATACTTCATAAAGAGAGAGGAACATTTGGTGACTTTCAAAAGTGGGTTAAATAGAAGTCAGATAGACTTCTTTCTTACTAGGAGGCTAGAAAAGTCAATATGTAAGGATTGTAAGGTTATTCCA
>JAOXJP010017349.1:0-17476 GCA_025762735.1 Platanus orientalis | reverse complement strand
CTATTAGGATCATAGAAGTACCTTACTCATGTTTTGTAAAGATCTACTATATTTTTTGAATCATTTTAGAGCAAATATCAAAATGTTTTAAAGGGTTTTTTTAGGTTTTTCATGAACGTAAAATATCATGATTTATTTTATAAAATCTTGAGGTTTTAAATTGTTTTGGATTCATATTCTACATGTTAAGGATTGTTTTGCTACAAGTTTTAATCCATTTTAAGTTCTGAAATCATTGATTTTAAAGAAGATTTTTTTCAGTTTTTAAGAATACAAAATACTCCTATTTTTGGTATTTGATTCCATAAGATTATAGAGACTATTCTCTTTGTTTTGTAAGAACTTTATATATTTATATGATTGATTTATGATCTAAATGTGATATTTTCTTCATAATTATTGTAAAAATCTGATATTCCATAGTTCTATGCTTAAAAGGATTAAACATCTATGATCTAAAGTGTTATGAATTTGCTTATATTTTGCTATGGATTACTATATGTTCTGTACTGCTATTGTTATTATTTTTAGTTGTTGTTGATCGTTTTTTGCTATAGTTTTGTTATAAGCCACCTTTCATCATCAACGGGGAAACATTGATGATGCTCAACACACTTGGCTTATGGTGTAAATGACTCTTTTACTGGGGATTATAAATGGTTATCATGTGACTTTTCTCACCGGAGATAAAATTGGTGAATCATGTGGTTCTTTACACCAAAGATAAAATTGGTGTATCATGTCACTCTTCTCACCGGAGATAAAATTGGTGAATAATGTGGCTCTTCTCATCGGAGATAAAATTGGTAAATCATGTGACCCTTTGTATCGGGGATTAAATAATGTAACTGTTATCTGTATTGGCTTATGTATATGTGATACATGTTTAGTTTTGTTTAGTTTAGTTATATGCACTTGTTTTGTTCTATTACGACTATTTATATGTATATGTTTTTTAATGTTTTCAGTTCAGTATATGTTATATATGTTAATTGTTCAGTCCCATAAATTGTTAAAAAGTATGCAACTATTTGTTTCATTCTGATTCATGCCAAGTCTTGATCCATTATTTCTTAGTTTATTGTTATCCACTGAGTTTGTTAAGCTCACCCCAAATTTGACACTATGGATGATAAGGAGATGACTGCCTAGGGATGCAGGTAGGTAGGATTAGAGAGTTAGAAGATTGGATATATGCTATGAGACATTACTTTATTTTATTTTAGTTTAGTATTTTATTTCAGTTTATTTGAAAAAATATAATAAATTAGTAGATTTTGGTTTAGGCTTGATATTCAATTTTTAGTTGATGGTTTAATTTATGTCAAACTATTACTTTATGTGAATGAGAATGGTAGGACATGATTATGGATTATTTTCAAGTTTATAGAATTATGAAAATTTTATTACATGTTAATTATGAAGGATAAATGGTTATGATTTATGATATACAATTCCATTGCGTATGAATGAAAGGAATGAGCAAAAAATTTATATGGAATTTACAAGTTAAAAAAGAATGAATGAATGTTTAATGTCATGTGCTGAAATTCATGGCCTTTCTGGTATGATTTCAGTATGCGACAATAAAATTGGTGTATCATGTGGCTCTTCTCACCGAAGATAAAATTAGTGAATCATGTGGCTTTTTTCACCGAAGATAAAATGGGTGAATTGTGTGACACTTTACACCAGAGACTAAATGGTGCAACTGTTATCTGTATTGACTTATATAACTATTATCTGTATTGTCATATGTAATTGTTATCTGTATTGACTTATGTATTTGTTTTACATGTTCAGTTTAGTTATATGCACCTGTTTTGTTCTGTTAAGATTGTCTATATGTTTATGTATTTTAATGTTTTTAGTTTAGTATACGTTATATATGTTAATTGTTCAGTTTCGTAAATTGTTAAAAAGTATGCAACTATCTATTTCGTTTTGATTCATACAAAGTCTTGATCCATTATTCCTTAGTTTATTGTTACCCATTGGGTTTGTCAAATTCACCCCAAATTTGGCACTACAAATGATGAGGAGATAACTGTATAACGGTGCTAGAAAATAGGATTGGAAAGTTAGAAGATTGAATATATGCTATGAGACATTAAAATTTGATTTTATTTTAATTCAATATTTTATTTCAATTTATTTAAAAAAATGTAATAAGTTAGTAGATTTTGGTTTAGGTTTGATATTTAATTTTTAGATGATGGTTTAAATTATGTCAGACTATTAGTTTATGCGAATGAGAATATCAGGACATGATTATATATTATTTTTTAGGTTCATGGAATTATGAAAATTTTATTACAGGTTAATTATGAGATATAGATGGTTATGATTTATGATATGTAATTTTGCTGCGAATGAATGAAAATAATGAGCAAAAAATTTATATGGAATTTACATATTAAGAATTAATGAATGAATGTTTAATGTCATGTGTCGAAATTCATGGCCCTTTTGGTGTGGGTTTCAGGACGCAACACGATGTCCCTTGCTATTAGGTTTAGAATTTCATTATGCCAATGTCCCTTGCTATCAGGGTTATAATTCAATATGCTGATGTCCCTTGCCATTGGGGAATAATACATTATGGCAAAGTGTAAACAAATGAACCCAAGTATAAGTAAGTGGAAGAAATTGTAAGCAAGTAAGGTAAAGTGTAAAGTAAGGAAAAAGTGTAAATAAGTGTAAGAAAGATAAAAGCAAGTGTAATGCCTCGCTTTGTACTAAAAGGTTAAAATTATAATTTTTCACCTATAAGGTCAAAATTTTTATCTCTCATATTTTAGACAGACTTTAGGTTATTTTATGAACCCTTAAGTTAGAAGGGTAGAGCCCGAGTTCGATCTTGAGCCGATTGATTTCTAAAATTGTCCAAAGTGTGTTTTGGGGTGACTTCACATGAAAATATGTACGTACCCTGAGATAATTGGGGAGAAATCTATATATTTTGAGAAAGATCTTGGATTTTACTTTCAAAAAAAAAAACAAAAGGTCTGCGAATAAGAGTCTCCCAGAGGAAGTTATGCCCATTTTCCCATAAGATGTTTGTGTTGACAGACCCACAACTTTTGGGTAACTTCCCGGGCCCACTTACACCAACCCCTAATGAATTAGAGGATTAAAGATACCTTGTTGGAAAGGTATTTGAGTATATTTCCTAATACAATAAACAATGAGTGATTCTGACTAGTGTGCACAAAGTTATAGCTCAAATATTAAAGAGTGTTTGTGTTGCAAATTTAGAGCACTCCAACCATATTGGAGAGCACCACCAAAATTTGGAGCACTCCACTAAAGCATAAGACTGCACAAATTGGTGCAAAATATTCCCTGGAGCACTCCATTTGAGTTTAGAGTGCTCCAACATCACCCAAAGCGCTCTATTGAGGCTTGGAGAGTTCCAACTAGGATAAGAACTTGAATTTTCCTCTGTTTAGATGTGGCTTTTACTTATTGGATCCCCACACATGTTGGATATCATCTTACATGAATTTAGACCTTCTAATACCTTTTTTAGGTCATTTAGACCCATTTACAACAAAAGAAAAATGAATTAGAGAGACTTGGAGAAGAAGGTTGGAGTTCTTCTCTAATTGGATAGGTTTCACTTCCAACCTTAGAAATCCTTCTAGATTGGCTTGTTTCTCTCCTAGAGATCCTTAGTTTTATTCTTCTAATGTTAGAACTATAATTATTTTATAGAGCAAGGTGTGAGTAGAGGTTGAAGTGAAGGCCTCTTGTTTGGAGATTTTAGATTTGAGCTTTTGCTAAGTAAATCTTTCATACTATGGATGATGTGATTTATTTTCCTCTTTGATTCTCTTAGACCTCTATGTTTTAGTTATAAAAAATCTTTGAAATCTTTGAAAATATATGAAACCTATGCTTTAATCCATTGAACTTTGTAAATCCTAGAGTCCAAGCTCCTCTAGTAAGTAAATCTTGCATACTATGGATGATGTAATATATTTTCCTCTTTGATTCTCTTAGACCTCTATGTTTTAGTTATGAAAACTCTTTGGAATCTCTGAAAATATATGAAACTTATGCTCTAAGCCATTGAACCTTGTGAATCTTAGAGTCTAAGCTCCTCTAGTAAGTAAATCTTTTATACTATGGATGATGTGATGTATTTTCTTCTTCGATTCTCTTAAACATCTGTGTTTTAGTTATGAAAACTCTTTGGAATCTTTGAAAATATGTGAAACCTATACTCTAATCCATTGAACCTTGTGAATCCTAGAGTATAAGCTCCTCTAGTAAGTAAATCTTGCATACTATAGGTGATGTGATGTATTTTTCTCTTTGATTCTCTTAGACCTCTGTCTTTTAGTTATGAAAACCCTTTGGAATCTTTGAAAATATGTGAAACCTATGCTCCAAGCCATTAAACCTTGTGAATCCTAAAGTCTAAGTTCCTCTAGTAAGTAAATCTTGTTTATTATGGGTGATTTAATGTGAATACCTCTTTGATTTTAGATTATGTGATGTTATCCATGGAATTTTCTAGGATTGTTAGAAATCTTTGAATTCAACTTTTAAATCGTCTTAGATATATATTTTCAACTTGTTTAGTAAGTTTTCCATGTTCCTCATGCTAGAAATGACTCTTTTCTCGTTGGAATCTCCGAAAATTCTGTAGATCTATGTTTTAGACCATTGATTCTTATTTGCTCTTTAGACCTACACCTATTTTGTGAAAGATTATTATTCTTAAACTTTGTGTGGACTAACTTCCTTCAATTAATATTTTAGAACATTTGAAATCTAAACTTTTTCTATGTGAATCTTTGAAAATCTATGTGAAATTGTGAATCCTTCAAGATCTATTCTATTTATGATCAATTTGAAAGGTAATCTTGCCTTGCCCTTTTGTTTGGAATGCTAGAAGTGATATTGGCTAATCTCTATAATTTAATTCGTTGGAATACCATGTGAATTTATGAATTTCTTTGAAAATATATTGAACTCATTGATTCTATTGAACTCTATGCCTCCTATGTGATTACATGAACCATGTGAACCTTTGAACCATATTATATGTTTTGAATCATTGAATTATGTGATATCTTAGCGAACCATTGAGTCAGATCTTATGAATATTGAATCATATGTTAATATTGAATCTAAGTGAACCATGTCTTTGAAATGATTGATTCATGATAATATGATGCTTACGCTTGTTTTACACATATAGAAATATTCCAATTATCAAAACTATGTGGACCTTCGGACTTATTGATGTGAACCTCTTTTTGGACTTCGAACCATTGACTCATTTTAGACCTGCTTACAAGGCTAAGTGTGAGAAAGTACTTCGGACAGTTTTTTGGCTCACAGATATTGGCCCTTCTTTTTGGGGTTATAACAAGGACATTAGCTCTTCTCCTTAGGGTTATAACAAGGACATTGGCTCTACTCATAAAGTTTGGTACAAGATTAAGACCCTACCCCTGGGGTTGGCTAGAACATACAAATACTTTACATTGAACCTTTGGACTCCATTTCAAATATTAAACCTTTTGGACTCTAAACACTTTAAACATCAAACTCATAAAACTTTGAATCTTTGAACTCTAAATATATGAACCATGTGGACTCTGAACACTTTAAACATCGAATTATGAACACTCAAAAATCATAGAACATCGGATCTCTTAAGACTAATATATGTTATCGAATTTGTGATCTTTGACTTCTGCATTGAATTATTATTTGAACTTAGATCTTTGTATTGAACCATTGACTTTTGTTTAACATGTGATTATTGTTGCTACATACTAGCATGATTATGATTACTACTTCGATATTTGTTTAACTTTGTATTGACCTTTGGATATGCTAGTGTTCAAATTTGTGCTTCAGATTATCTGGAGTTTGCCAGATTGCTTATAGGTTAGGACTAACCTAATCGTTTGTTCTTCAGATTGACCCTTACTGCAGGTCCTTCATTCAAGGGACTTGCTATGGCATCCATAGATTTTTTTCATCTTTTTTATCTTAATTTTGGACATATCTTGGGACCTTCCTTTGTGTTGGGTCCATATTTTTAGACTAGTAGATGTTTCCCTTTGTATATTTGGGTGAGAAGGAACCCTAGTGATATCTTCCTTTTGATTTGATGCTATTAGACTATTATGATCTTAGTGGATTTTGGATTACGTTCCCGCATTTTTATCGAGCCAAATGTGTATGGTTATTGACTATTGAACACACTTCCCTAATTATTAAACTAAATAGACATAAGAAAAATTAATGAGAACTAGTGGTCCTAGGATTTGGGCTAGTCTTGTGTGGATTATTGGATTTGTGAACAATAACGAATATGAATTTGGGGCTTTACAGGTCCATATCCGAGTCTGGGTTTGGGGTCTTTACATAAAGTGTAAGAAAGTTACACCAAGAGTAAGTAAGAATGAGAAAGTGTAAGGGATCTCAAGGGCCCCACTATTAAGAATAAAACTATGTTAAGGAAGAAGAGAAAGTTTATAAGACACATAAAAGAAGTGAAAAATCATGATAAAAAAATAAAAAAGTTCATAAGAAAGAAATAATGTTAAGGATAGAAGAAAAACACATAAGCTCCAAAGGTAAAGTAAAGTTATAAGTCATATAAAGGAATAAAAGTATTAAGATAAGAAAATTTAAACATCTAAGTTTTATAAGTAAGAAGAAGTTCATAAGTTATGTAAGAAAGAAAGTTTTATGACAAGCAAATAAAGTGTATAAGCTACTAATGAAAATACAAGTCCTTAATATGAATAAGTAAAGAAAGTGTTAAGGAATGAGTGAAAGCTCATAATCTTTAAAAGAATATAAGTCTCTTAAATATGTAAGAATAATAGAGATGTATAATGGTTCTCCCATTGGGATACAATTTAATGATATAAAGATCAATGATAAGTGTTAATTGATTAATGAAAATTGATAAATAAATATTAAGATAAGGACAATGGAAGCTAATAAATGATAAGCAAAGACATGATGAATGATAAATACTAAGGTAATGATATATTTGTTGAATATAGAAGTACAATTTCATAGGTCTCATTATACAAATATATTATTTTTATTGCTAATTGCTTAAGAATGATGCATGCTTAGTTTAAAATGATTTATATATGCATATTCATATTAGGAAAGTATGGTCTATGCATGAGAAATGAATAGAAATACTCATTGAGATGCACACCAATTATCTTTACTATGGATGGATTAGAAAATATTTACCATGTGATTATAAGTACATAATGAAATATATGTTGCCATGAAAATAAATGAGAAGAATTCTAAATATAAATAAAATCATATGTATTGTCATGCATAGTTCCTACATGAAGAGCCATGATGATGAGTGTTTAGATCTTGTGATGACTAGTAGATGATGCATATATAATAGCAGATGCATACACGCTATAAATTGAGATGTGTATTCTACTTGAAGATGTACTTAGTATTTTATATATAAAGATTCATGCTTTACCTGTCTGGTTTTGTAGTAGGTTTTGTCTACCTACTTATGAGCCGTGGATCTCACCCATCCACATAATTTTTTTATGTGTGTTTTAGTGTAGGTATGTTATTGGGAGTACCTAGAGGTTGGAGGAAAGGCATGCGGTTGATGTTTTTCTTCCTTAATAGTTTCAATTTCATTTAAACTCTCTATGTTTTATATTAAACCTCTTGGGATGTATTAAATTTAAAGTTCAATTTTTGAGACTTGTAGTTTTATATTCAAGAAGTGATGATGGAGGTTTTGGCTCCTATCATTATATGGGAGATTAGTTACATGATAGTTAGTTTGATTATATGTTATAGTTTATTTCTGCTGCACCTTTATGATTATGATGTTAGTGATTGATTTATTTCTGTTGCATATGATTAGTTTAAGGTTAATTTTCTAAGTAACCCTATAGGTTAAAGATAAATGCAAAAAGTGAAAAAAAATTATAGTGAATGGTTTATGGATTTGGTTTAGTAGCGGCCCAATTTTATGCCTAAATAAGGTTATGAAATTTGGGGTCATTACGCTTTATGGATTTGATGGACCAAGTATTCAGGCTATATCTGGATCACTTCATGATTGTTTTCATCGATTACATCTTAGTTTATTCTAAGAGCGAAGCAGAACACGTAGAACTCCTCCGAATTATATTACGTATACTAAGATAGACAAAATTGTATGAAAAAATTAGTAAGTGTGAGTTCTAATTTGACTAGGTTACCTTCTTAGGGAATATCATCTCTAAGGATGGAATCCTTATTGATCCATAGAAGGTTGAGGCCATTGTTGACTAGTCATGACTGACGAATGTGATAGAGATTCATAGCTTCTTGGGCCTTGTGGGATATTATCAATGTTTTATTGAAGGATTTTCCCATATAGATGGACCACTTACTAAACTAACTCAAAAACATGCCAAATTCCAGTGGAGTAATGAGTGTGAGTACAACTTCCAAGAACTGAAAAACAAATTAGTGTCAACTTCAGTTCTCACATTGTCGTTAGGATTTGGTGGATTTATGATTTATAGTGATGTTTCTCGGAAGGGTTTGGGATGCATACTGATGTAATATAGAAAACTTATTGCATATGTATCCCAACAACCCAAGACATATGAGTAGAACTATCCCACCCATGATCTCGAGTTTGCAGCGGTAGCATTTGAATTAAAGATTTGGACACACTATCTTTATGGTGAGACTTGTTAGATCTGCACCGATCATAAGAGTTTAAAATACAACTTCTCGTAGAAAAAGTTGAACTTAAGGCAACAGAGGTGGATGAAATTTATTAAAGATTATGATTACACCATTCACTATCATTTGGGAGAATCTAATGTACTAGTGGATGCATTTATTGGGCCTTTCTTGGCCAGCGATCTCCCTTAGGGATTTGCTATCACATGTGGGGTTATGGGGACTCATACGCCGCATTAGTGCTTAATAGCTACCCTACCGGTGTGCCATGTGTACCCTACAAAGCCCCTCAGGCTCACCTATAGTACATTATAGATGTGGGGCTTTGCTCTGCCATGTGTATAACGATTAGTTACCTCCCTTCTTAGACACCAATTGGTTTTCAACTAAGATGGCAGTACCACGGTCCTAACAAGTGGTTTCAGAGCAAGGTTGCAGGTTCGAGTCCCCCGGGTGTCACTAGCGGGATCCGAGTAGGCAAAACACACATAAAAATATGGACTTGAAGCTAGAATGATTAAGCCTAAGAGACTTAACCATCATTGAAGAATTTCAAGTTTAGTGCTAGTTACCTCAAGGAAGCCAACGCCCAAAAATTAAAGGTAAAAATTGAAAAGTTAGTAAGTTGAGCATGAGATGATCCGAATAGGCAAAACACACATAAAATATATGTGTATAACATGGACCCAAGCTCAAGGGAAGAAGCCCAAAAGAAAAAGACCAAAAAACTGGGAAAAATGGGTAAAAAACCCAACTTTGGGCTTAACAAGACCTAGGGACCTATCTTGGCTTTTTGGGATAGGTCATAGCCTCCAGGACCAGTCCTAGACATCTACGATTGGTCATGTATAGTGTGGGACCAATCATGAACAATGCAACCAAATTTTGGTACTAGGATCTATCTTAACTTTCTTGGACCGGTCATGAACAATGTAGAAGCACCAAGACTTGTCGTAGCTTTCCAGGACCAGTCATGAATAGTGGAGAAGCACCGGGATCTATCCTAGCTTTTCCAGGACTAGTCCTAGGTGAAAATTTTAATTTTTTTGAATTTTAAAGGTTTAAATGGCTAATTTTTTTGAATGTTAAGCCACTAGCCATTGGGTGACAACTTACACTATCTCAAACCTTTATAAAAAGGCTCTTTAAGCCCCAAGAAAGAGGAGGGAACTCACACACATGTGCATGTAGTAAAATCCTTTTGAGAAGAACCCGAGAGTGAGCCAATGAGCATATGAGTAAAATCCTTGTTGTTGGCCTATGACCTTGAGAGTTGTTCTTCATAGTTAAATCTATTCAAGGTCTTCATAAGCTTCCTAAAGCTATTCAATTAAATTCTTTGGAAGTAAGAGGGTTGGTTCCTAATAGTTAAATTCACCTATATAAGAGGTAGCCTGAAGCAAGAAGATTTTCATCATCTTCAACTTGTTCGTAGCCTTCGCTAGAGTCACCGAAATCATATTCTTAGCCTTTGTTAAAGTTATCAAAGACATTGTTCATGAAGCACTTGCCATAGTCACCAAGTGCGGGTTAGTCCAGTAGAGTCACTGAATGGAGCGTGCCCATCGGAGTCACTGAGAGCGCACGTACAAGGGCTCTGTTACTTGTAAGTAAATTTTTAGGTTTATTAATTTGTCATGTAATAGTGAGGGAACTATTAATAAAAATTAAATAGGCTCGAGGGAGCTGGTTGGTGAGTGGAAGTAGGCCGGAGGGCCGAACCACTATAATCTTTGGTGTTGTGGATTGTTTACATTTTCTCTTTATTGATTGTTTATGTTTACTATGATTATGCAAAGTAGCCTAACACACTAAGTGATTGTAACTAAGGTTATTCTAAAAAGGATTAATCAAGTAACCTTAGGACTTATCAGCCTTGCTCCTGCTCTGTTATAGGTAGCACTATAGTGCATGATGGAGTCTCGTGGTCTATGATAAGTTCATAGAAAAGTGACTCACTATATTAAAAGAATTTTCACTACATTTTAATTGAACTAAAGTAAATCACAAGAGGGTGAAAATCTAGGATCCATTTCTAGAATTTTGATAGGTATCAGAGCAAACCTTGATTTTTTAGCATTGAGCAAAAATTCTTTAGCTAGTTTGTCTTGTTTGACTGTTGAAAGAGGAGTGCTACTAAATGAGTTGGAGAAGATAAATGTTGAACTCACGGTACATAAGACTTGTGCTCTTCTTGCACAACGCAAGGTGAAGCCCACACTGATTGATGAAATAAAGGAGAGCTAATTTACTAATCCATAACTAGTTAAAATGTAATGCCTCCAAAATTTCATAACCTTATTTAGGTGTGGATTAGGGCCACAACTATCTGAATCCATATCCTAATCACTATAAATTTTGTTCATTTTACCTTTAAGACCATAAACATACTCTAACATAGCAAAATAATAAATAAAATGCTAATTTACATTTAATCTCAATAGTGTAGCAAAAATATAAACATACACATTTTAACCATGCAGTGGAATATAACCAATAAACTCCAAACATCCATAATCAATAAAAAACTAATTCTAGTTTAAGCATAACCATGAATATCTAGACAGTACCATCAAATGGTCCTCAAACTGGCAAACAATAATTCATCTCCTCAAACAAAAACTACTAGTTATTAAATAAAAGCATGTCTCAATAATCTTTGTCTCATACATAATAATGTACTGAAAATTAATGAATAGAAAGTACATAAATGAGATGGCCTTCTTGTCCCCATGAACCACCTCTAGGAACGAATCTACATGAAATCACGCACTATGGGGCAACACTTGAAATGGTGGTAAAAATATGGGTAAGCTATAAAAGAGAACATACATGAGATCTACATGAGTATGGTTCAATACCAAATCAAAACATGCATAACAGATAAGAATCAAACTAGGTACAACAATGATCAGATTCTAGTAAAGGTGATAGAACTACTAAATTCAAATCAACCTAAGTCCATAACTAAAACAAGTAAAGTATTGCTCATAGGAAAAATGTAACATGCAATGCAATTGTTTTCTACAAAATAATCATACATAGATAGGCCGTAGCACCTCTCAGGTAAGCTATCTTAGCTAATAGATATCAAAATTTGACGCATGCTCATGGAAGTCCAATGCAGCTCTCAAATTAACACAACCTAAGAAGGATCTCTAATAAAACACCCCTTGGATCAAAACCAACTTAACCCATGTAGGGTCTCCGAATTAAACCTTGTCAAAATACCTTGTAACAAATCTAACAGAATAATCCATATTGAGACTTTAACAAAACTGAACCATGGAACCCATATAGGGTCTCCAACAAAACCCAAATCTCATAATACCCATGCAGGGTTCCAACAAAACTGAAATCTTATACAAAAATGGTGGGCATCTAGTACCATCTTCACTTATTGATGTGACCCAGTGATTAGGTACTTGAAATGGGTTAGAAAACCTTCTTCACCTATTAATGTCACCGATAATTGGGTCCAAACTCGAGTCTATACCATTACTTCATGATCCATGGGGAAAACACCTTCCTTCAATATACTTACATAAGAGCAACACCTCCCAACTATATTCTTGGAAATGTAGAAAAACACCTCCCACCAATATTCTTGTCTAGGAAAAACACCTCCCTTAATGAATGTAATAAATGTGGGATAACCCCTCTAACACACGCATGTGAGACAACGCCTCCCAAACCAAATCCTCTAATCCAAACCAGTAAATAATAGCTCATACTCATATCAAAATCAAATGCTCGGAGTTCCTCTTCAAACTTTTCAAAACCAACCATAGGATAAGAGTTCCAAACAAGATATATAAATGAAATGATGATAACATGGAGCTCATTGGATTAAGTCTAAGTGGAAAGCATAATAGTAACATTAATGGCCAACTAGCATGTGAAATAGGTTAAGCAACACAACTTGAATCCAATCAAATAAGAAGACATTACCAACTAGCATTGGTGATGTGAATGGAAATCTCAAGCATGGGGAAATCATGGCAAACATCAAGCATACAGAATAAAAATCATTTTTTCCTGTTTTGATTTCACAAGGATTTATCCTTGTTACAATTAATCATAGAGAGAAACTTAGGATTCTAATGAATCTATAGTAGTAGAACATGGGAATGAGTAAATCTTGACTAAAACATACTTAAATAAGAGTAGATCTAGTGATACACACAAGGAATTCATAATTTTATGCAAACAAAAGATCCTACCATGGCAGAATGGAAGAAATCACTCTAGGAAATATGTAGAGTCCTCAAACTCACATAGCTCTAGCAAGATATCATGAAAATCTATAATCTCACCTAAAATGGCAACAAAAAATGGATGAAAGTGTAAAAAAATCAAGGGAGTAAAACAATCAACATAAGAACCCACTAGTCCTCTATAGATCTAGTGTTTGGATGATGAAACTTACCAAATTTCAAAGACTTAGCAAACAAGTGGTCGAGAAATCAAAATATAAATCAAATGGAAGATTAACCAAAAGGAAAATAGTAGGAGAATAAATGAGTAGCACATCATGTATGAAATCTCACTAAAATCTCATAAACCTAGAAATCAAGTGGTGGAAACTTACCAACTCCATAAATTTAATAATCAAATGATGGAAACAAAAAAAAAAAACATCAACCAAATAGAAGAATAACCATGAAAGAATAGTAGGAAAATAAAGGGAGTAGCACATCATGTATGAACACTCACCAAAACCTAGTCTCCTTTCTTGTTTAAGCTCCAAAATCTTTCAAAGCCTCTTTCCCCTTTCTTTTATCTTCTATAAAATTATGTAGGTTTAGCAAAAATTAGATAATACAAGAAAATCTAGCAATAAAACAAGCTATCTTAGTATATTTTTTAGAGTTGGGAGTGAAACTTATCAAATTGGGAAAGAACTCCCATACTTAGAGTTCCTAATCTCTCTAACCATTTTCCTCTTTGTTCTAATGAGATAAAATGACATAATTGAGGTGTTAGGAGGGTTATAACTTGCCCACAATGAGATCCCACATGTTTGGGGACCAATGAGCTAGTGTCACATCATAAAATGTCATTTTGGGCACTTTTTGCACACTTTTTTTGATTCCCAGAGCTCAAGTCCTCGTGAAAACTTGCAAGCCCTCCAAACCCTCGATCTTGAGTCCTCACGAGCACTTGTAGACCCCTATTATGAGCCCTCGCATGGTGGTATGAGTGCTTGTCCTGTGTGAACACAAAAATTAATGTTCGGGAGTACAATGGTGAGCCCTCGTGGACTCCCACCTCGAGCCCTCATGAGCAATGGCGAGCCTTCGCACTCCCATAGGTACAATGTTTTTTAGCTTTACCCATTCGCTGAAGAAAAGTGATAACTTTCTCTAAAAAACTTTGAATTGGGCGTCATTTAAGGCATTGGAAAGTAGATTCGAAGACCTTTCCAATTATATAGGGCTCATACCCAAATTGTCTCGATATTGGTATAGGTTTTCCTGTGAAGTTATCCTAATTACTTATTTGGGAAAACTTCTGAACTTGGATAGCTTGTGGTCTAACTTAGGTTCTATACTTCTAAATTGATCTAAAGGGTTCCTAAACCACTCTAAGATTTCTATAAACATGTAAAAAGAAAATTTTACCCTTATGGGGGTAAAATTATGGTTGTACCTCTTAAGTGCAACATGGGGTATTATATAAAATCTTGGAAGAGGTTAAGAATCGGGATTGTGTTGACTTCAACATGGGAGAAGATGACGTTCTCTGCTTTAGAAACCATTTGTGTGTTCCCAACAATGAGGGAATGAAAAGGGAGATCTTGGTTGAGGCATACGGATTTAGTTACATAGTTCACCCCAACAACACCAAGATGTACAAAGACCTTAAGGAGACATATTAGTGGTGCAACATGAAGAAAGATGTAGCTGAATTTTTAGCTCGATGTTTGACTTACAAACAAATCAAGGTAGAACATAAAAAACCCGCTGGACCACTACAGCCACTTGAGATACCAATGTGGATATGGGATCATAGATTAATGGATTTCGTGGTTGGTTTGCCTAAGACCTAAAAGGGATTTGATGTTATTTGGGTGATTGTTGACAGACTGACCAAGGCACCTCACTTCCTACCAATTAGTATCTCTTACCCATTAGACAAGTTGACTCAAATGTATATGGAGGAGATTGTGAGATTATATGGTATTCCAACAACCATCGTATCTGATAGAGACCCACGGTTTATCTCAAGGTTTTGGAGAAGTTTGTAGCCTGCTATGGGGATGAAATTAAACTTTAGCACTTCCTTTCATCCTCAAACTGATGGGAAATCAGAGAGGACCATTCAAACTCTAGAGGATATGTTGCGAGTTTGCATGTTGGACTTGAAAAATAGCTAAGACACTCACTACCTCTCATTGAGTTTACTTATAACAATAGTTATTAAGCGAGCATTCTTTTGACACCATTCAAAGCCTTGTATGGTAAGAGGTATAGAACTCCAATTTGCTGGGAAGAAGTTGGAGAGCGGAAACTACTTAGGCCAGAATTGGTCTAGATTACCACTAAGAATATATGTTTAATTCAAGACCGACTCTGAACATCTCAAAGTAGACAAAAATTCTACGCTGACAAAAGAAGGAGAGAACTCAAATTTGGTGTTGGTGATCACGTGTTCCTAAAGGTTTCTCCATTCAAAGGAATTACCAAGTTTGGTAAGAAAAGGAAACTTAAACCATGATTTATTGGGCTATTTGAAATTCTTAAGAAAGCGGGAGAGATGGCCTATGGTTTGGATTTACTATTAGAGTTGTCTCATGTCCACAGTGTGTTCCATGTGTCTATGCTATAAAGATACATGCGAGATCCATCTCATATCTTAGAGTACATTCTATTGGACATTTGAGATGATCTGTTGTATGAAGAGCAACCCATCATGATCCTCGGCCACAAGGAGTAGGCATTACACACCAAGACCATTCCTTATGTGAAGGTCCTATGGTGCAATCACATTGATGAAGAAGCTACATTGGAAGGAGAGGACAACTTAAAATCCAAGTACCCACATTTGTTTCCAAATCTTAGTTTGTGCAAATTTAGGGATTGAATTTTTATAAGGAGGGAGAGTGTAACACCCTGTGTTGCACTTAAAGATCAAAATAGTAATTTTACCTTATAAGGGTAAAATTTTCATTCCATGTGTTTTAGACAAGCCATAGAGTGGTTTAGGGACCCTTTTAGACCTATTTATAAGTGTAGAGCCCAAGTTAGACCATGAACCTGTTACGTTCTAATGCTATCCCGAGAGCGCATTTGGGGTATCTTTCATGGGCACACTTGTAATAACCCTGAGTGAATTAGAGTAAAAATTATATATAATTGGAAATATATAGGAGTCTATTTTCTAACGCTTTAAATAGTTCGTGAAGCAGAGTCTTCTAGAAAAAGTTATACCTATGTTACCATAGGGTGTCTAAGCTGAAAAGTTTAGAAATAGCTACTCGTGTGTCTGACAGGTTAAGGAGATGGGGCATATGTCTCAAGAAGACTTTGATGGTTACCAAACCCCTTATTAGTCAGGCATGACCTATCACGTGTTGAAACCCATACCAATAGGGCCATGAATTTCAACACGTGACATTAACACTTTTCATTCATTTATATCTTGTATAATGCTTATAAAATTTTCACTCATTCTTTTTCATTCATACTTGGTGGAATAATACATCAATCACATTTTCTAATAATCATAATACTGTAAATAATCCATATACATAGTTTGACATTTCCAAATAAAATAAACTAGTAGTTTGAAATAGCTAAACCATAAACTGAAATCTAAATACTAAAATTCACTAATTTATTACATCCCTTAAAAATTAAACTAAAATAACTAAATAAAATAAATAGTCTCTGACTAAAATAACTGAATCAATGTCCCATGGCATAATCAAAATCCATCTAACTCTCTAATCATGCATATCTGAACTCTTATGCAGCTACCTCCTCATCATCTGTGGTGCCAAATTTGGGTGAGCTTGACAAATTCATGAAGAAAACAGTAAACTAAGGAAAGATTGGATCAAGACTTAGTATGATTGCAGAAATGAAACATATATTTTTCATTTTACTAATCAATATACAGAACAATATAATTCATAAATCAATCTTTTACAATACTAAGCATCTTATAAAAATTATAGTTTCATATACAGAACGAAAATAATGTTAATCAAATACTTTTAACTTAACAGAATGGAACATAACATATAGGAACATATATCATATCATAGCTAGAACAAAACATGATATAATATCTGAAATCAAGCCAATACATATGACAATTCGCATCATTTAAACCTCGGTGAGAAGGGCCAGTTTGCACCACATACCCGGTGGGGTGGGTTCCATTAATAAATCCCTTTTGATGGGCAGGGTGGCTTTATAATATAACATATTATCCTCTTGCATTTTTAACTAATACATATCAATCATATATGCAACATATAGAGATTCTTTACATTAACCAAGTTAAAATAAACATAACAAAATATGCTTGATCCATCTAGGCACAATCTATATAACATTTTTTTAGAACCTAACAATTCTATCCATAACAATACTCTTTACAAATCATAATCAATAGGATGTAAAACCAACACTTTTCTTTGTAAAAATAGGATTCAAGAACACCATGGATCTATATAAAATAAATCAAAGAACTGAATATTTGGATTTTCCTATAAATCATTAAGCAAATACCATTAGAAATATTTAAAAAG